>CANYBF010712132.1:0-23889 GCA_948192965.1 Dalechampia spathulata
TTTGGCCAAGTCAGGTGGTGGGCCCACCTGGGTACTATTCATAATGAATAGTACTCATGTGGGTCCCATAGCATAAAAAGGGTCTAAGAAGTGGTAAATAGCATGCCAAGCATTTTGCCTCAAGTAAGGCAACAGATAAGATGTGTTTTGTGCATACAGAATGCAACAAAGTGGATTGTAGTGGGAAGCGGGCCCCACTAGTGTTTAGCCAGCCCCACAGCGCGGTGAGCCTAGAAATGTGGCATTCGGGATGCCACGGGGTGTGCCTTGCATAAGGCAGCAACAGAATGTATTCTATAAGTACAAAATATGCAAAATAGGCCAATAGGGGTAGCGGGCCCCGCCTGTGTACTATTCATAGTGAATAGTAACCTAGGTTCAAAATGTAATATTTTGCATTCTATGTATCCTACCGCGTGTAGGCAGGCATGAAATGTATTCTGTAAGTATAGAATACGCAGAATAGGCTAATAGGGGCAGTGGGCCCCACAGTGTATTGGGCCTAGAATATGGCATTCGCGACGCCAAGAGTTGTGCCTTGCGTAAGGCAGTTGGAAAAGGTATTTTGTAAGTACAGAATACACAGAATGGGCTAATAGAGGCAGTGGGCCCCACTGATGCCCTAGGTGGGCCCCACAGCGTAATGGGCCCAGAATATGGCATTTGCGATGCCAAGCGTTGTGCCTTGTGTAAGGCAGTTGGAAAAGGTATTCTGTAAGTACAGAATACACAGAATAGGTTATCAGGGGCTGCGGGCCCCACTTTTACCTAGTGGGCCCCACCTGTGCACTATTCATGGAAAGTATTGCATTTATGGCCCTAGGCACTATTCATGGTGAATAGTGCCTAGGGCCATAAATGCAATACTTTGCATTTCAAGTGTTTTGACTTACGTAGGTGACAGTGAAGTGTGTTCTGTATGTACAAAACACTCAGAATAAGTGGCGGGTCTCGCCAGGCACCATGATGGGCCCCACCAGTTCTAAGGCGTTCTGTGCACTAGAATACACAGAGGAAGACACAGAGGCCTATGTGCATAATCGGGGTCGATATCGGGGACTAAATCCTAGCCGAATCAACAGAAGTCTAAAATTGCACAATGGTGAAAAGTCAGGGTCAACAATTAGCACATATGGTTGATACACGATGTCATGGGTTACAGTAAAATAAGATTGTGACAGCGTGTGATTTTCCAAATGTTTTTCTAGATGAACTACAAGTACACTAGATGCTCAATCAAATTAGTTTGTTACCTCCGATTAGAGAAGTTGAGTTTAAGATTGAAACTTTACCTGAAACTAAATTGATATCAATTACACCTTATTGTATGGCTCTTACTTAGTTAAAATAATAGTTGCAAGAGTTGTAGATAGAGGATTTATACGGCTGAGTGTATCTCCTTGGGGTGCACCTGTATTGTTTGCGAAAAAGAAGGATGGATTGATGCATTTATGTATTGACGATCGATAGTTGAATAGAGTGACCATTAAGAACTACTATCCTTTACCTCACATAGATGACTTGTTTGATCAATTAAAAGGAGCAACTATGTTTTCCAATATGGACTTGTGATTAGGTTACCATCAATTAAGAGTTCAAGAGAATAGTATTCCAAAGACTGCTTTTTGCATGAGGTATGATCACTATAAGTTTTTGGTTTTGCCTTTTAGATTGACTAATGCACCAGCAATGTTTATGGCCTTAATGAATAGTCTTTAATGAATATTTAGATCAATTTTTTACGATTTTCATTGATAAAATTTTAATTTATTCCAAGATCAGGCAGAGTATGATAAATATTTGGGCACCTTATGTTACAATTGATGAGAGAGAAATAATTATATGGGAAACTATCAAAGTGTGCCTTCTGGTTAGATCAAGTTTGTTTCTTTGGGCATGTAGTTTCAGCAGAGTGTGTTAAAGTTGATCCTAGTAAGATAGAGGCAGTTATAAACTAGCTGGCTTCAAAATCAGTTATAGATATATGCAGTTTTCTAGGTCTAGAAAGATATTATCGATGCTTTGTAAAAGGTTTTTCTATGATTGCTATGCCTTTGACCACACTTCTTTGAAAGGATGTATTATTTAAGTGGACTGAGAAATTCCAGAAGAGCTTTAATTGACTAAAATAATTTTTGACATAGGCACCAATTCTGACTTTACCTACACTTGGAAAAGAGTATATTATCTATAGTGATGCCTCGTTGAATGGTTTAGGGTGTGTTTTGATGCAAGAACGAAAACGTAACTATCCTACACATGATTTAGAATTGGTTGCTATAATATTTGCATTAAAGATTTGGTGTCACTATCTTTATAGTGAGAAGTGTTACATTTACATCGATCATAAGAGTGTAAAGTATTCGGGATCACAGAAGGAGCTTAATTTGAGGTAGAGACAATGGATGGAACTCATTAAGGATTATGATTGTTTGATAGATTATCACCCAGGGAAAGCAAATCTAGTAACTGATGCTTTGAGTAGGAAGACCTTTGTTGGATTATAGCAATCATCATTGGTATTAGTACATGAGATTTGGTGTATGAATGCTATTTTGATAGTGCAGCCAAATTGTATCTTAGCTGAGTTACAATTATAGGTAAAGCTCATGTTGATTGACTGCATCAAAGAGGTTGCTTAGAATGATATGGAATATCATAAACAGATAAATGTAGCAATAAAAATGTTTCTTCTCTTTCTTTTTAAACTTCAAATTGCCTTTTAATTTTGAAAGAGGTGGTGATAAAATACCTTTCAGCTATTTAGGGTGTGCTTGTATTGTCAAAGTTTCTTTTAGCTATTATTCTACCTGAGGTTTAGCCTCTTTTATCATTTTCTTACTTGGACCAGCTTTTATTGCTTCTACATTCAATTCTAGTGCCTTTGCTACCTCTTCCTCTTGACTCGATTCTCTCTCCTCTTCTTGAGTCTCATCAATCGGCTGTCATTGCTTGAATAAGTTATTTGGCATACTCATCAGTTTTAACATCAATGATTTTTAGTGGTAGCCAAGCTTTCTTGAACTGACGAGCTCTATGAGGGTTTTGACCAGTGTACACCTTGACTCTAGTGTGTTGAATGTCAATGGTGGGTCTTGTTAGAGGAGAATTCATTGACCATTTTTTGGTGCCTGAGATGAGCAGCTCATCATCCTCTACCATAATAAGCTCCTTACTGGCCTTCCTCTTGTTCGTCAAACCTCCATTGGTAGCCTTGCATGTGTGAACCATGGTCTCCAAATCCCTAATTTGGATGAAATTAGGGAAAAGTAATTTTGGAAGAGAGAGGAAGAGTGAGGGACTTACTCGATAAAAAGAAGAGATTAAATATGTATTTTAAAAACCCTAAAATGATAAGTGAAAGGAAAAGAAAGTTTGAGTTAAAGTAAAATTATGATTCCTCCATTAAAATGTGTGTTTTACTCCTTGAACCTTATGATTTCAATTTTTGCAACCAAAAATAAAGAAAATTAAATTAAACTTAAGAATTAAAAAGATCAAAAGGTAGAAGACAGCAAAAACTAACTTAAAATGGACTATCATTTTGTTGGGTATCTTATGGGCATAAGATTTAATGAAACAAGAAATAGAAAACATAAAGTAAAAAATGTAGTTTTGGTTTTATAAGTCTCAGCTCGATTTCTTGATTCATTCTACTTGTTGATGGGATCACCCAACATGAATTCACATGTTGATTTAATAGAAAATCCTTCATAGAATGGCTTGAGTCTATGCCCATTTACTTTGAATATTTTTCCCAAATCTAAAATTTTAATTTCAACTACTCCTTGCGAGAAAATTCTTATGATTTCAAGTGGACCTAACTATTTTTAATGCAGCTTTCCAAGAAATAGTGTCATCATGGAATTGTACAATAAAACCTTCTTTCCAACTATTAGCTCCTTTCGCTTCAAATACTTATCATGAAATTTGTGTGCCTTATCCTTCTATATTTTTGAATTATCATAGGCATCATTTTATATTTCTTTCAACTCTTGAATCAACAATTTCTTATGGTTTCCAGCTTCATCAATTAATATGTTGCATTGTTTGACCATCCAAAAGGCTATGTGCTCAATCTCAACTAGCAAATAGCAAGGTTTGCCATAAACCATTTTGAAAGGTGACATCTCAAGAGGGTTCTTGTATATTGTCCTATATGTCTATAGGGAATCATCAAGTCTAAGGTTCCAGTCTCATATACTTAGACTGATTATTATTTTAGAATTGACTTGATCTCCCTATTAGTCACCCCTGCTTGCTCGTTTCCTTGTAAATGATAGGTAGTGGTCATGCGATGAAAAACTCTATATTTCTGAAATAAGGCAGTAATCTCTCAGTTGCAAAATTGCATTCTTTTGTCACTGATAATTGCCTTTAAGACTCCAAACCTATTGAACATGTTAGTTTTGATAAAGCTAATAATAATTTTAGCATCATTGGTTTTTATACCTTTAGCCTCCAACCATTTTGATACATAATCGACCAATACCAAGACATAAACATTGTCAAATGAAGGTGAGAATGGTCCTATAAAATCCATGCCCCATATATCAAAAACTTCACACACCAAAATACCTTTATAAGGTATCTCATTTCTTCTCCCCAATCCTCCTATTTTCTGACAATTCTCACAATGTTTATAAAATAAATATGCATCATGGTAGATCATTGGCCAATACAAACCACTTTTTAACACCTTAATCATTGTCTTCCATAGACCAAAATGTCCACTGTAAGCATAAGTATAGCAAAACTAAAGAACAAAATTGATTTCAGCCTTAGGGATACATCTCTAAATAACCTAATCAATGTAATGCTTCCAAAGGTATAGTTCATCCCATACATAATACTTAGTGTTGTTCCTGATTTGATCCTTTTCATTCCTCGATAACTCTTCCACAAAAATTTCTAGTAACAATGAAATTAACAATGCTAGCATACCAATGTGAATTTTCAAGAGCATATAATGTAAAATTGTTAGGAAATTCACCATAATCCTTGGATGGGTTTAAATTTAGCACTCTACTTAAATAATTAGCAATTAGATTTTCTGAATCCTTCTTATCTAATAGCTCTAAGTCAAATTCCTATAGTAGCAAAATCAAGCAAATTAATCATGGCTTAACTTCCTTTTCTTCAGTAAGCACCTAAGAGCTACATGATCTGAAAATATAATCACTTTAGCACCAAGAAAATAAGAGTAGAATTTATCTAATGCAAAAACTACAACATATAATTCTTTTTCAGTTATTGAATAATTACATTGCATGCTGTCCAACATCTTTGATGTGTAGCTTATCATATGAGGGTCTCTTCCAATTCTCTGGCTGAGTACAGCTCCTACTGCATAATTGCCTACCTCATACATAATTTCAAATAGTAGTTTGTAATTTGACGGTTGCATTATAGGAGCCAAAATTAACATCTTCTTCAACTTATCAAATGCCTTCATGTATGAATCATCAAAAATAAATTTGACCTCCTTTTACAAGATTTTGGAAAGTGACCAAGCAATCTTTAAAAATCTTTCATAAACATCCTGTAAAAACTTTCATGACCAAGGAACGATTGAACTCCCCACACACTCATAAGGTAAGCTAACCATTGAATAATATCTATTTTTACTTTATCTACCTCAATACCTTTCATCAAAATAACATGACCTGAATTAGTCCTTGATCTACCATAAAATGACATTTCTCATAATTAAGAACCATATTCTTTTCAACATAATGTTGCAATACATTAGCCAAATTATTGAGACATTCATCGAATGAATTACCATAAATGGTAAAATTATCCATAAATACCTTAATGTTGTTCTCAATAAAATTAGAAAAAATACTTACCATGCAACGTTGAAATGTGGCCATCATATTACAAAGTCCAAATGGTATATAGTTAAAAGCAAAAGTTTTAAATGGACATGTAAACATCATTTTCTCTTGGTCCTCAGATGCAACCAGGATTTGATTAAATCTTATATATCCATCCAAACAGCAATAATGTGTATGACCTGCCAAATGTTCAAGCATTTAGGCAATAAATAAAAGTGGGAAATGGTCTTTTCACGTAGCGGAATTGAATTTCTAGTAATTGATACAAACCCTCCACCTGTTTTAAATATAAATGGGTACCATCTCACCATCCCCATTTTAGACCATGGTAATTCATATTTTCTTTGGTATGACATGTACTGGACTCACCCACTAATTATCAGAAAAATCATTTAGATCATCCCTGCATCTTGCAAATGTAGGATTGATTTCTTCATGAATCCATCATGATTGGGTTAAATCTACATTGAGCTTCTCTTAATGATTTTTGGTCAAGCTCAAGTAATATTCAATGCATACAAATCAAGGGGTTGATCCCTCTCATATCGGTTATCATCCATTTGATTGCTTCTCTAATTTTTTTTAACACTTCTACCAATGCATTCTCTTTAACCTCACTCAACTTGTTAGAAATCATCACCGGTAGTGTTTTACCTTGTCCTAAAAATGTATATTTTAAGTGGTTGAGTAACAGTTTTAATTCCAAGTCGGGTTCTTGCAAAATTGAATGAGAAAGCTTAGCATGAGGGTTGTTCAATTTCAAATTTGGTTCAATTTTTGGCTCCTTGTCTAAATCATTGATAGCCTACAATAATTTATCATTCAATATAAATAAATTTTTATGACATTCAGCATTATTCAATGCCAAATATAGCTTATCTTCCTCATTGATCTTGAAAATTTATTGGATAAGTGGTTCAATCACATATGGTTGAACTTAATAACCTCCTCATTAATTTCCATCATCAACATTCCCTCATGAACATTGATTTTGGTTCGGATAGTTGGTAGGAAAGGTCTTTCTAACAAAAGATTGGACAACCTTGAAGATATCTTGTAATCTATCTGTACAACATAAAAACTTATAAGAAAAATAAGCTCGTTAACTTGTACTAAAACATCTTTTAAGACTTTGACAGGATAATTATCAACCTGTTCACCAACTGTATCATAACTCCATTCTCTTTTAAAGGTCCTACATTCAAAGAGTCATACACAGATGAAGGTATAATATTTATTGATGCACACAAATCACATATAGCATTTTTCATGCCAATGTATTTTAATGGGGATCATGAATACACCCTTATTTTACATTAGGTGGTATTTTCCTTTAAATAATGATCAATACACTTTCACTGATACTCACTTTTTGACACCCAATTAATTTCCTTTTGTTTGTGTATAAATCCTTAAGAAATTTTGTGTACCTGGGCATTTACTTGATTGCATCAAGTAAAGGAATATCAACTTAGACCTTTCAAAGGGTTTCTAGGAACTCTTTCTGCTCATTTCCCCCTTTTTCCCAATCTCTTAGGGAAAGGTGATGAAATTGTTACTGGCCTTTCTTGGATTATTTTTTCATTTTCTTCAACTTTTTCTAACCTAAAATTTTTGATCTTCAGCTTCTTTTCTTTGCCAGATTTTGATTTTATGGTGGCATTTTATGGTAGAATTTTACCATTTCTAAGAGTCATTACACTCATATTTTCTTTTAAATTCACTTTTGCTTGAGATGGAAGCTTTCCTTTTGATTCTAATATGTCTATTGATGTTCCAATTTAAGAAACCTGATTTTTTAGATTTTTAAATTTGGCTTCAGTAGCCTGTTGAAACTTTTGAATATTAGTTACCAAAGTCTTAACCATATCCTCTAAATACATACCTGATAATTTTTGCTGATTGGTGCACTATTGGAAATTTGATTACTAGTTCCTGTATCGAAGGTTCGGATGATCACGTCAACCTAGATTATATGTTTTTAAGAATGGATCATACTTCTATTTAGGTGGATCTAGGAATCCTCTAACTACATTGGCCTTCTCCTTATCTTCTTTCTTAATCAATAGGCACATGTGTGTAAGATGATCATTCTGTGTGCATATCCCACATGCCTTTGTTGGCTTGAAATTTATGACCAAATCCTGTATCACAGTAGTAAGCTAAGAAATTTATGATTTGAGATTAGAAGTACTTACTTCTTGGACTCTTCTCAATGTGTCTCGCTCCATGGAAAATGATTGAGCATTAGCTACCATGATCATTATTAAATCACATGCATCTTTTTATGTTTTGTTCATAATCATACCATCACTTGCTGCATCCATCATTTTTTGGTCAATTGGCAGTAGTCCTTTGCAAAAATATTAGATCAAATTTTACTTGGTAATCTTGTGTTGGGAATATGAGTAGCATAGCCTTTTGAAGCATTCCTAATACTCATGAAGGCTCTCAACATATTTTTCTTCAATTACGTAGATATCCCTCCAGATTTGGGCATCTTGCTTTGTAGGAAAAACTTTATCTAGAAATTATCATGTCATCTCATTCCAAGTGATGATAGTTCAAAACGGTAGGTAATACAACCAGTCTTTTATCGTATCTGTAAAAGAAAAAGGGAAAGCCCTTAGTTTAATTTATTCCAAGTTTATAGCTTACGGTTTCATATCATTACACACTATATAAAATTCTTTTAAATGCTTGTAAGGATCATCATTTTCTAGGGCTCTAAAAGTGGGTAATAATTGTATAAGTCTTGATTTTAGTTCCAAGGGAACTATGAAGTCCTTATAAGTGATACATAATGGGGTCTAGTCTATGGAAGATTAAGTCATAAAATAAAAAATGAAAGAATGTTAGTCGATCATCCTTGATAATGGCACAAAAATTTAATCAGGTGTTGAATCCATCAAACTAACTCCTACTTCTCAAATGTAGAAATATAATAATTTTTACAATACTAGAAGAAAGGTCAATCCCACAAGGATGGAATAATCCTTCGATTCTTTATGATGTGAAAAATATTAAGAAAAATAGATTTTAATATTAGAGAAAAATAAAATAAATAATAAAATTTAATTTTAGGGAAAATCAATTTAAAGATCATTGATTCAATATAATCCAATGGTTAATTTGCTACCAAATATTCATTGATAAATTATGATCATTGATTCAATATAATCTAATGGTTAATTTGCTAAACTGGTTTTAGAACACTGAAGAAAAGCTTCATATGGACCAATTTTTCCTTAAGATTAAGATGACCAAGAAGCAGCTCTACAATCGCCTTTAGTTCCCGGATAAACATGATGGAAATAGATTCATACTTAGTCTTCCATAAATTGCATAAAGAAAGAGAAGAACCCAACTCAAGTTAACATTTAAGAACATGTTTTTCAATGTTAAAACTAGATTGTTAAAACTCATAAAGAAATTTAAAAATCTTTTAGTTTGTTTAATACTTTAATTGCTACTCTAGCAAGTTAAGTGATAATTTTAGATCAAACAACTCGCATAGCCATTTACCATTATCAAACCTATGTAATGAGCACTTCTTACACACTTCCAAAAATGATAATGGTTCTATAATTTACCAAATTAAAGCAAATAAGAAAATACCATTGAAATTAAATTATTTTGATCTCATATGATTCTTAATGAATTATTTGTGTTGCTTCCGATTAGGAAAAACAATTGTTTAGCCGGGCATCATTCGCAATAACACAAAAATAAAATAAAGAAGAAACATAAAAGAAATACTTGAATAAATTAAAGAAAAAATAGAATAAGTAATTTAATTCCTAAGATTCATCACCTTCTCTATAATAAGAATAAGCCTTCTATTTATAGAGATGGAAAAACTAGTCAAATAAATAAATAATAACTAAGATAACATTTTTATCTTTTGTTCATAAATTATAATATAATCTCTATTTGAAATTCAATTTTCAAACTAAAATAGCTGAATTGCCAGATGCCAAAGGTTTTTGTTCCTCTTGTGCCCGCAAACCATGGTCATAAGCCTTTATATTTGGCCTTTTGATTAAAAAAGAGGTAAAAATGCCTTTTTATCTATCTTTTTAATTTTCATTATTTTTACTTACAAAATACAAAAATAAGATCAAGTCAATTATTCTAGCTAATTTTCCTATATAAAATGGATCATTTTAACTATAAAAAACATGCAATTTGGTGTTTGATCAGTATGATCATTGGGAAAGAGGTTTGACCTTGTTCCATCTGATCAACGATCAATCCCAGTATAAGATTTATGTTTCCAAATGGGTTGATAAATAGGAACTATGCCAATAGTCTAAAAGTAACCACTCTAAACCATGAAGGGGTGGTTAGCAACTTATGGTTATAGAGTCAAAAGGTTTTGGTGATATCTATATACCCTTTTTGTTACACCCGTAAATAAGGGGCTAGAAGAATGTGTATATAAAATCTTAAGAAATGAACTAGTGGTATAAATGTAAATTTTGAGAACTTTGGATTTAAGCTTATTTTAAGTTACATAAGCATAATCAGGTCAATCGCGGAGACTAAATATAATGTATTTGGGAGAAGAAATATAGTGGACTAGAATAACATTTAGGATAAAAACTAAGTTTAATATACAAATAAGAAGTATTAAAGTTAAATGTGCTTAAATGGGGAGGATGGGTGACCTCTCCGGAAACACGCAATTTCAAGGATTCTATTAAGTTATTTGGAGGTGTTCAGAATTAAAATATAACTAAGAATATCGAATAGGACACATTTTGTGTTATTAGGATTGTTTAAGGGTAAAGTTAGAATTTTGGAAAATTGGTAAGGGCAATATTGAAAATTCCAATTTTAAGGATTAAATTGCTAATAATAAAAATTGAGGGACTTAATTATAATATTTAAGGATTATGGAAGGATCTATTTGGTAAAATTGAAAGTTTAGGGGTTAAAGTGTAAGTCCTTAAAAATATAAGGACTAAAGTGGTATTTTTACCAATTTTAAGTCTTATATTTATTAATTAAATAAAAAATATGGAGGAAATAAAGGAGGAAGTCAAAAATCAAAGGGGAAGGAGAAAGAGAGAGAGAGGAAAATCAATCTTTTAAGGTAATTTTTAACCATTTTTCATGATTTTTTAAAAAGATTTTCATAGAAAAAGTAGTAGTTTTTCATTCTCTATCTATTGTTATAAATTTTATCTTGGAAAAAGTTGGAAATAAGTTGGTGGAAGTAAAAGATGAATTAGGGATTTTTGGGAATTTTTGAGTTAAGGTGGTTTTAAGTTGATTTAATGAAGGGTAATGAAAGAATAACATGTATTTACAATGAATTAAGCATTATATTGAATTAAAATGATGTAAAATATCTTGTACAAGGAGAGGAAGATTTGGTCAAGTATGGAGGGTTGATGAATATATGTTTTAGTTTGATTAAATGCATGAAAATGGAAGATAATGTGATAGAATTAATGATTTTAAGAAGAAATGCGAAAGAATTTAAGTGAGATGGTAAGAATAGATATTAATCTATTCAGCCAAAGTAGGAATGGTATGAAGGTGTTGAATTTAATATGAAATGAAAGTATATTAAAGTGAATTAGGATGGAAAATGAGGGTTTAAGGTGTTAAAAGTGAATAAAATTCAAAGAAAATTAAAAGAATTAATGTTAAAAGAATTCGGCTATTCATGCTTTTATTTTCTCAGAATGTGTTTGATTGTATTTCATGTTAGAACTAGAGTTAAATGGTTGGTTGTGTAGGATATATGATGAATATTGTGTAAAAGTTTAGTTGGATAGGGCATCAGTGGAACTAAATATCATATCGAATGTATTTAGTGGTAATTGTGATATGTATATATATAAATATGATGTGAATGTTATTTGATGATGAATTGGAGTTGTGTAAATGATAAATCAAAAGAAAGGAATTGTGTTTTCTGTAGGTGGATTTATAGATTTGAAAGATTGATTTTAGGATATCTGAATTACAAATGACACTCTGTCGGATTTCCGTCACAATTTTGTACTTTGGATAAGTTGATATATAAGTTATAAAAGATGCTATTGTATAGATAGCAAATAATTATGGTGTATTGAGGTGACTGGAAGTGGGAAGTGAATTTTTAATTATTCTGCAATTTTTACAGTAATGAAAAAGAATAAGTTTAAGCTTATTCTGATAGTTCTGTCACTATTTTGTAATACAGCTGAAGGAGTTAACAAGGAGAATTTAGGAAAAAGAAAGGAAGTATAGGAAAAATCTATTTGAGGGTTGTGCATAATAAATATAAAATATATTTGTTTTAAAAATGATTTGATATGACATAATTATTTAATTATCTATTTTCTATGACAGATTATAAAATTGATATTTGAGTTGCTTAAGGATTCTTTTATACGAAAAATATGTTTTACTTGAATAATTATTTATTTAATTTATTTTATATGACATCACCTTACTTGATGTATAATTTGATGAAAATTGTTGAAAAAGAATTATGTTTTATAATCGGTAATAGACAGATTACAATGAGATATTCCTCATCAGGTTGAAGGTTGAGACCCATTCCCTCCTCAATGAGAGGTGTGCACACTAGATTATAACAAATCACATCGGGATAGGATTGAGACCCGTCTCCCATCCGGGTTACAGTGATTTGATTACTATAACTTATGATATAGACATTATGGTATGATATAGTCACCTTAGGGGTAGGATTGAGACCCGTCTCCCATCCAGGTTACAAGTTACTATAACTTTTGACGTAAGTTATTGATATAATGGAAATGGTTAATAATGCAAAATGATTTATTTGTATGATTTATAAATTCAAGAATTTTACAATATAAGATTATTATTTAGTCGATGATTATGAAATGTTTATTCTTTCATAAATTAAAGAAGGTATGTAATTTTTATTATTTCTGTTATTAATTTTTTTTATTAAACGTTGTTATTTAAACATCATTTATTGTGCACCATTAAGTTTATACTCAGCGTTCCTTTTTATGAACGTAGATCATAGTAGTGATAAAAATAAGGTCTAGATGAGATTTGCACTTGGCAAGCTATAGCTATTGGAGAAAGACGTTTATGTAGCTAATTCAGTATATATGTTTATATTAAATATAACGTAAGTATGCAACTAGTAAAAATACCCAGAGATAAGTGCACCGTTTACATATTTATCATAGTTATATGATGTATGCTTGTACATAAAAGAGTTTGAGTTTTAAAATGGGTTGTTACCTTAAAACTAGTTGTTTGTATGAGAATTTGACTGGATTTAATGAAAGTTCTTTTTGCTAGCTTTTATTTAAGTGATAGCAAAAATTTAGAATTCCTTCATTTTCATGATAAAAATACTATCAAAATTTCTATACCGTTATGTTTGATAATTGTTTTCTATATTGTTTAAAGTCTTTTAACTTATTAACGTTATGGAACATCGATTCTTTTTACTATACCAATGAATACTATTCATAAGTTACTATTCATCAAGTACTATTCATGAGTTACTATTCATCAAGTTATGTGATTTTGTTTTAACATCCCTTGTAATATGTTTAGCGGATTTCAGCATGAAGTGTGATTTGTTAAGTATATTACGGGAGCATGTCATGCCTTAGAGGAGGGGTAAGGTATGACACTTTTACAGTCAACAATAAAGTTGTTGTAGTAGGGCTGATGTTAAATGTGCTAATGAGATACAGTCAACAATGAAGTTGTTTTACATGCTAAAACAATTAACTTAGCATTGTTTTTGTATTTTGCAAGTAAAGATAGGGAAAAAGTAAAAAGGAAGCTTAAATGACATTTTTACCATATATTTAGATTAAAGGCAGAATACAAGGCCATATGACCAAGGCTTATGGGTATAAGAGGAAGCGCAAAGACCTAATGAAGCTGATTTTCCATTTTAAATTCAAAAATTAGATAAGGATTAGATTTAAAAGCTTTCAGAAGATAGAGTTGATATTTATTTATTTATTTTATTTAGTCTATTCCACTCCTATAAATAGAAGACTTGTTCCTATATAGGAGAAGAATTTTAGGAATTAAATTATTCTTGTTTCATTCTCTTTAAATAATTCAAGTATTACTTTTATTCTTTCTTTATTTTATTTTTTGTTGCCACCAATAATGCTTGGCTAGGCATTTTAATTTCCTAATCGGGAGTAACATAATTGATTCATTGAAGATCATGCAAGATCAAAAACGCTTTTAATTTCAATGGTTAATCGCTATTCGTTTTAACTCGATAAATCATAGAAACATTGTTATTCTCAAAAGTATGTAAAAAGAGCTCGTTATATAGGTTCATTAATAGTATATTATTATGCAAGTCACTCAACTTGCTAGAGTAGCAATTAAATTGTTAATCAAGGTAAAAGGCGTTTAAATTTCTTTGTGAGTTTTAACGATCTAGAATGAACATGGCAAAGCTAGTTCTTAAGTGTTAAGTTGAATTAGATTCTTTTAATCCTCTAAGCAATTTCTAGAAGATTGTATGTGAATATTTTTTTATCATGTCTATTTAGGGACTAGAGATGATTATAGAGTTGCTTCTTAGTCGTCATAATAATAAGGAAGAATTAGGTCATTTAAGGTTGTACCTTGATGTTATATAACCAACTTAATGGATTTTACTTTTGGACTGTAATTGAATTGATGATCATGATCTGATAATAAATAATTATGGCTTGTGATTAGGAAGCCTTTTGAAATTGATATTATTCCAAAATTAAAATTTGTTTTTATTATTTCTTTTCTTTGATAAATTAAAATTATTTTATTTTCATTTTTATCATAAATAATCGAAGGATCATTCCATCCCTGTAGGATCAACCCTTCTTTCGCTATTACAAAATTATTATATTTTTACGTTGGAGAAGTAGGAATTAATTTAATAGTTTTGACACTCGATCAATCATTATCGTTATTCTTATCATTAATATTATGATGATTAGTGTAGTTAATATAATTATATTAAAAAAATTTCATAACATTAAGATATAATTATATTAAATAAGTTGTTGGAACATGAATAGAGGATAAAATATCATTATATTAAACAAGGTTTTAGAACATGAATGGATAATGACTTTTTGCATGTTTATCAATACTATTCTGATAATTATAATTATAATTGTGTTTTAATTAATCTTTACTCGTAAGTTTGATGAGTAAATTCATCCTTCTTCAAAAGGGAAACCTATGTTGGAAGTTTCTATGATTATTTACATATGCTTTAGTCTGGTAATTAATGGCTAAGGTCTCTTGCTATAAAGTCCGATTATCCAACTTGGACTATACCTTGCATCTATCTACTCAAGGAATAATGATGGTTAATAGTATGTTGGCAACGAATGGTGAAAGCAAGTTCCTAAGGTATTGAATTAAGACCAAGGTACTAGCTCACCCACAATCACACTTTTATTTTATGATAAAATGCAAATTATTATGTATGCAATACAATTAATTCATTAATATAGTAAAATTAATATGAAACTCATACTTCCATTATCACCCACTAATGTTACACATCTCATATTCAATTTTACCATGTTAATTGATTAATTATTCTTACACATGCATTTTACATTCATTCAATTACCATACATATACATTCCAAGAAACCATCATAACAAATAATTAAATCACATGCTAAATAATAAAAAGAATCAGGTAGAAAGGAGATAGAGGTATGAACTAGATTAAATAAATACAATTGAAAGAGAATTTCAAATAAAATGCATAACATACTATATTGCAAATTGATCAATAATACTCATAACAAGTCTAAACAACTATTCATATATCATTTAATTTATTTTTCAATCTTTTTTCTCTTTAATTTACCATATTAATTATAACTATATTTAATTAATGAATAAGTTTATATTTTAATTATTAATGGCATGATTACATTAACTATTAATATTTACTACTCACATAATATTACCAATGTACATGTTATAATAATATTAAGTTTTATTCACATATATTATCATATTATTGGTTAATCTATTTAATTTCATCTGAATTTTTTTGTTATAAACATATTTTATTTACTTTTCTTAATTTTTCAAAAACTCGATGATAATATATTACATATTCATAAGATATCTTTTTAATTATAATTTTTCATAATATATTATTAAAATTTAAACATTTTACTTTTTTTGTATTTCTACAAATTTAATTGTGTTTCTAATATTATTATTATTAATTTCATGCACATTATTATTTTTATTCATTAAAATTTATCCACTTTAAATTATATATTACTCATCCTTTACCTTTAAACTCTTCAAAATTAAATGAACTAAAATGCATTGAATTCTTTCCTCAATGCGTCCTTGTAACTTACATAAATGCAATATAAAATACTCATCATCATAAATAATTCAAACAATATTACATTATCATGTTATTAGATAATTCAATAACTTTATTTTCATAAACTTTTTCATTGATATACATAAATCAAACTATTTATTCTTACAAATAACCTTCTTTTTTTTTAATAAACTTATATCTATAATATATTGTCACATATTTTAAATCGCAAACATACCCATAGCTATTTCATATCTATTTATGTTTAAACATATTTTTTTATAATTTCTTCAATTCAAATTTAATATGATGTTCAAAATAATTATGTCATTTATAAAATAATTTTCTACATAAAAACACTTTCATAATTAATAATTATATTAATAACATGCATGCCCCCTCAAAATTTTAAACAACATTCATCCCCACTAGTAATTTTATTTTATTAATTTCTACCAACTATATTTATTTTTAACATGAAAAATTATAAATAACATAGATCCAAACTAACACTATTAATTCTTAATAAGTTTATTTATTTCATAATTCTTTCTATGAATTATTCATTATTCATTATAACAATTTATTTCTAACAAATTAAATTTTAACAATACATCAACAATTATTTCTAATTATTTATAATTGTTTCAATTCTTTCAATTTAAATGTTCCTTCATTTTCATTTATAATTACATTATAGTTTTCAAATTATAATTTATTTCATACACATACATAATAATATTAGCATACTAACACAAATAAATTATTTACCTTATCAATCTAATTATATAGTTTTCTCAATTTGCAATAACCATTATCCTTTAAAAGAACACTGTCAAAAATAAATGACACATACGATTTAGTTTTCATCATAAAAACACAAATAATTATTTCAAATTAATACATTTTAAAAATTATTATTTCCTTAATCCTTATATATGTTTAATTTTTTTCATCGAATTTTATGATTTTAACCTAATCCCAATATATATATATATACATCTATTTAAATATGTATTTATTTACTTTTTTATTTTTATTTTTATTTCCCTTTTTATTTTATTCATATATATAATACTCTTTAAAAAATATTTCATATAAACAACTTTTCAAATTTTCATTTTCAAATCATTTCAAAATATATTGGTAAAATTTCCAACATTTTCCTTTTAATACTTTTAATATCAGTTTTAATATATATTAAAATTTTACTTTTTACATCATTCCAATTATTAAAAATTTTCTTTTTTCTCTACAATTTTACTTCAATAAAAAAAATTATTCTTATCAATAAAAAAATATATGTTACTATTTTCTCAAATTACAAAAATTATGAATTAATAATTCAATTATGAATTAATAATTCAATTTTATCTTCTCAATATCATGTAAATCTTTCTCAAATAAAATCATGATTACTCTTTTAATTTTTTAAAAGATTAATTATTCAATTATATATAAATTAAATATTCATTACAAAAATTAATTAATCAATATTCATTAACATTAATTAATCTTTTAATTTTTCAAATAATTATTCAATTACATATAAATTAAACCATAAATTCTTTTCCAATATTATAAGTATACTTTTATAAAAATTTCATATCTTTTGCTACCAATTCGTATCTTTAATCAGAGTTACATGAATTTTTACCATTATATTATCACATCAAATTAACCAACATATATACTATACATTCATTTTTTACTTAATGATAACAACTATTTTATCCCCATCATTTTTTCAAATAATATAACATACATAACAAATAACAACTAAAATATATCTAATCATACATAACAATAATCAAATAAATTATATATAATCATCCATAATAAATAACAAAAAAAAAACATACATAATGAATAACGAATCATATATTTAATCATACATAACAAATAACAAATAAAATAACATACATAACATATATTCATAAGTTACATAACATACATAACATATATACATCATTTACAAACATGCATAACAAATAAATAATAATATACATAACAAATTTAATATAACAACCTAACAAATAAATAAAATACTTACATCTAATAATACATAATAAATAATCACTCAAATCTTAACATATAATATATATATAATTTAAATTATACTCATTTATAAAATATAATTTCTTCATATACTATAATAAGAAATAAATTTTATTTTTTTAATAAAAAATTAATTAATGTGTTAATTAATTAATAATCAATTATTTGGGATTGCTTTGTTTTTCCTTTTTAAATGTTATCATTTCCTACTGTTGGAGAAAATGGTTGTTTTAAGAATGAAATTTGACAAAAAGGAGAGTTATAAGAGGAGAGAAAATGGCTATTTTTTTCTTTTCTCCACATAAGAAGAAGGAGAAGAAAGAGAGGTTTGTAAAGAGGGGAACGAAAGAGATAGAGAGCTCTATGAAGAGAGGAAGGAAAATGAAGCCAAAATAGAATTAATTTAGGTAGAGGAGGGTTGGTCACCGATCTTATTGGAGTCCAAGTCAAATTGCCACTTACGTACGTCAAGATTCCCTCCAAACGTATTCTGATGGGACGTGTCTTCCTTCTTCAATTGGTCATTGCTTTAAACATCGTCCAAGTCCACATGTCTTCTCCCCCTACATCCATCCTCATCATGTCAACTGCCTCTCTCTTGCTTGGCTGCCACATAATCTAGACGTTGGTAAAACTGGCGATCAAGTTCTCAAACATATCAAATCACGAAATTTTTTTTCCATTCACATCAAATTGATAATTATTCCATTTCAATTTGGAATTTACCCTTCATATCTATCTAAAAAGGAAAAAGGTTGAATATTGGTAATTGATAAGGTGAGATTGGTTATAAGGGTATAGGGTTCTTAGAAGATCCTGGAATTATAGGAGAAAATGTTCCTCCACGGTCATTCATTATTGCAATAATAAATTCAATTAAAATTATAAAAAGATTAAACTATTTTTACATGTTAAATTTATCATATCTTCATATTTAAGGAAAGTTAAGTTATTTTGTTTGGAATAAGTATCTTTCATTAAATTTTTTTACTTTTCCATACCTTTCATCAAAATTTAACATACAACATTTCATACTATTGCCATGCATGTTTTATTTTTTAAAAAATTATCACTTTTATATTATTAAATTTATCTTCAATATTATTATATTTTGTAATTATTATGTAGCATCAATGATAGATTGTTGATCATTATATTATCAATCATCAATTATTGATAAATATAGTCAAAATACTCTCTTTATCCTATAAAGATGGATTCCTAATTTTATCAAGATTAAAAAAATATTAATCATTATAATTAAAAAGATAAATTTAAATGCATTCCTCTTATTATACCTTTACTTTAATTATGAAAGAGAATAAAATCATTTCACTATTAATTATATTTTTAATTTTCAAGATGAATTAGGGAAGAATACAATAGAAATTTAATATGTTATCAATTTGTTAAAAAAGAAAGTGCATTATAATTTAGGATAGTTAAAAAGAAAGTAAATCTATCTTTTATGGGATAGAGAAAATAATAAAGTATATATATCTATTTTCCATTAGAATATATAATAAATAAATATGTAAAATATAAGATATATATTATAATTATAGATATTCAATGATGAATTATAATAATGGATTATATAAGACTAATAATGGATAATACAGATTTATAGTAATTTAAAAAATCATAAGGAAGATGAAATGTAAATTAAAAATAGAGGAAGATCCTTAAAAAAGTGAAAATGAAAGCGAGAAATATGATTGGACAACTCCAAGAGTGGATAATTCATTTTTCTCATTGAATACCTTTACAAGCAGACACATGTTCATATTTATCACTTCAAAACTACGTTCCATTGGGGAAAATTCCTATTTTGATGTTAAAGAAATAGATTATTATGTATTTAGTGTGAAGGGAAATTTAATTCTCTTTTTGGTGTATTTTAACGGGTTGGTCGTCACTTTGACTAATGGCCAGATGATATGGCATTCATGCAGGGTAGAGTCAATGGGAGTGCCCTCATGTGGTGTGGACATTGTCACATCCTTCCGCTGTGGAACATGCTCCCATAGAATGATTATTAATTTCGTAACTGAGGAAGTCAATAATTATCCTATAAAGGATTCCATACATTTCTTTAAAACTTTTTTTATACATATAACTTGCATTTAAATTCATATTAATTCAAAACATCATCATATCATCAGAGTTATCATATACACCCCTTAATATTTTACATATCTTTAGTTTTGCTAAACTTTATTTACTGGTAGAGTACTTTATTTACATAGTTGCACGATAATTTATAAAGATAGAAGTCTAAAGGAAACTTAAACCATTTACCAACAATTGTTGATATGTCCAGCTGCTTTACTGATGTTTTGATTCTACGACTTTGCTTGGTCCTGCGTTTATCAATTGATAAACACTGAGTATAAACTCAATGGTGCTAGTTCTAGCATGTAATACAAGTAATCATATAATCAAAAACAACATGTCCATTTCATTTGTATTCTATAACATATATGTATGAATCATTAGCATGATTATCTTAACATATCATGAAATTCCAACCATAATAAATATTTAATGAAATTAATATATCATTTAATCATACCATGAATTCACATCATTTTGTGTCATATGTCATAGATTATGAACAATGCATATTTATGAGAATGCATTTATGCTATGCATTCTCCCTCTTATTCTTTGATTCATCATTTCATTTAAATGCACATTTACTGGGTCTTTCATTATATCATAACTTTGATTCTTTGCATATGAGCTCATTTAACATCTTGTTTTGCAATTCTATGTCTTTCATATCATGATAACATATTATTTTATTCCTGTAGGAATTTATATCATTATGCCTAGTATAATCATTTAGCCTTTTTCTCATATCACATCATATTCTTTTTCTCCTTATTTCACCATGTTATGCTATGTCATGTTTATGTTGAATGCTTTATGTTCATGACATATATATATGATGCATAATAAAATTCAATTTATTGTAATGCTATTGCATTACCAAACCTTTGCCTCTTTGATCATTTAATGATCGAGGACTTCAAACATTATAGCACAAACCTGGTATATCCTTCCCTTTATTAATATCCTTGGGTAATTCATGAATATTTTTCACTGATTTACCTATTTCAAAATGAATATTAATCTTTTGTTAGTACTTAAATTCACCTTTTATCATTTATATTTATAAACTACTGAATAAATCAATATCATTCCTAATATATTTCCTTTATTTTACTGTTTAATATTCATCTTAGTAATAACTTATTTAATTTAAAGTCATTCTATTATTGTATTTTTTTTAATACCATTTGATCATCATTTTCTATTTAATTCTTTCATTCCTTTATTCCTAATATGATTTATTCTTTTAATAACTTAACAGTTACTATGTTATTATTAATTCATAAAATTATCATAATCTTATTTCTGTTTATATAATATCATATCATAAATTAAATCAGATTCTAAACTTTAATCTTACCTTATAGTCTTTTAAATCAACTTTATTCCAATAATATCATGAATAATCTTGTACTTAGTAATAAATGCTTCTTATCTCTTTTCTAGGCTTGAACTAAAATAAGACGGTTAATAACATATCTATATTGTATGTCTTATTAACTTCCTTATAACATATTGGTTAATATATTTATTGTATTATTAATCAATCTTATATTATCATATAAATCATTTATTAATGTTAATATACATCTTATCATATCACTATTTAAGAATTTATATAATTATCTATAGCTATGTCTATTATATAATTATTTCACTTAATTACCATAAATTTAATTTTAATATATTTAATATTTACTTAAATAATCATCATAACATTATCAAAACTCTTTAATTTAAATTATCAAAACCCTTTAATTTAAATTTTCATCATAACATTTCTGTTATTTAATTTTTATAGTAACACCTCATATTATTATTTTCTTTTATTAATCCTAAATTCATAATTTATTTAATTCAATGGTTCTATCATCATAACTATTTTACATCTTAAACTGTTAAATTATATCACCTTTCTATAAGTCTTCTGTTTAATATTCCTTAATTATCTCAACATTTTATTACTTATAGTGTCTGTCACATATTATTCTACTAATCTAGCATCATCCTTTTTTGGATTATTTAGTAATATCTTTCATCATGCTCCTTTATTTATCATACTCATATGTTACTAATACCAAATATTGTCATTTCAGTATATGAAAAAAATTATCATTTTAAATTATATTAATCAGTATTAAAACTTAAACAACCTTATAGAAAACCTTTTCATAATTCTATCTTTAATCTAGTTAATTATTAAAGTAGTAACATTATTCCACTTCAATTCTATTTTATATATCTAATTACTCCGTGAAAGAATTTCATTTGACTTTATATTACTTCCTATAACAATCATTCATGTTATATATCTTAATATCAACAAAATCCATTACTGAAACATAAACATTAACCAACCTTTATTTAAGTAATTACTGATTGTATTTCTATTATTTATAACTTAATATAATCATTAATCCTTATATTTTAAGAACTTTAATTTAATCCTTCATATAAACTCCAATCAACAGAATCAGTATTTTAACATAATGCTTAAACTTTACTGTTAACTTAACTTATCCTTTTGTCTAATGATAATTCTTATATAACCCATACTATTGATTTAATAAATTGCTTAAAATCATGAAATATGCTCAAACACTTAATCATTTAAATTCATTTAAATTATATAACCTTATTCTTCAATTTAAATCCATTTAAACCTTTAATTTTATCTTTTAACTTCCTTAATGAAAATATCACTTTATCATTTCATAATTCTTATTTTAAAGTACTTAATATCCTTATTTAAATAATCATATGAATCCATAAATTTTTGTATGATCGAATCCTTAATGAAATTCATAAAAATATAGAAAGTTATTTCCTTAAGTCCATCTTTCTTCATAAGTACTTAAGTTTCTTATTTCTTTATAAAAACTCTATTTATTCTCAATTAAAACATTAAATACCTTAATCATACTTTAACTTAATCACTTAGTTTATAATTTTCATGTCTTATATGCCAAAAATGAAAATTTTAATCTTAATGCATTAAAATACTTATCTTAACACTTAATTTCCAACTTATACTTGATCTTAATCTTCTGTTTTTCTTATAAACCATCTTATTTTATATTTTAAACTTACCAATATTTAAGAAAATACCTTTGAATGTTTCAGCCATAAGGAAAAACATAACACCAACACACCCATATAAATCCACATCCTTTTATTTCATGTATATTACAACATCAAACACTAAAACCATCAAAACATGAACTAAAAATCATGGAAAAGACCAAATACTATTCTGCCAAAACCTAACTTCCATCAAAAATTTCAAAATCAAGATATTCTTTCATTAAATAATACTTACTCTTACTCACCTTTAAGGATCTAAAAGAAAAATCAATAAAAAAGATGGTTTCCTCGTTGATCTAACCCCAAACTTGCCCCACCACTTATTTCCAACCTATAAGACTTGATTCCACCCTAACAAACACATGCATGTTCATTTTAGAAGCTAAATCAAATAAGAAGTAAGGTTAGACATCAATATAGCTTCAGCTTGTTTGAAGGAACAACAAAATATGAA
>CANYBF010712286.1:0-12484 GCA_948192965.1 Dalechampia spathulata
TAAACTATATATTGAAGTCCATGATATTGGAACAGTGCAAAAGAATCCATAAAGAGTTTATGGAATGAGATTCTTATTGTATGCAAATGTTCAATATCTAAATATCTCTGATCATAGTATTAATAAGAATGGACATTATTAGTATGGGAAGATCAACACATTTTACACTTCCTATTTAGGGGTGATTCTCATTCATCATGACATGAGATGTCTAAAGTGAATATGTGGATGAATAGTATAGTACTAGTTCATTAGAGACCTTGCCAGTGAGATTTCATATGGATAATTATCTATGTTTGTGAAATTGTATCTCACTCATATCAGTAGTGCAAGTATCCTTAGACTTGAGATATCAAGGTTATCTTAACTATGGATTACTGTACTGTTACACCCCAGCCCATACCTAGAGGAACATGCTCCCGTAGCATACGCAACGACCACCCCTAAGGAAAGCCACCACGTATCCTACAAGGGATACGTTCCATGCGCAGTACCTACACAGTCGTATGGGGACTCTAACCTGTAAACGATGGTGAGAAGGGGGGGTAGCGTGACATTCTTACAAGCATACATACAATATTCCCTGAATAATAAACACTTATTCATTCATATGGTTCGGTTCAATACTAGTGCCTCTATAAAATTGAAGCAAACCAGTACATACATTGGTTCTTAACATATACATAACAATCCCACCATCAAAATATACAATCTATTACTGCCACCATGACAAACATGAGCCAACCAATATAAAAAGAAATGGGGACTGCCAGACAGCTCCTGTACCACTCCGAGAATAGCTTCTCTGCTGACGACCTCTAACGTCTCTCTGGTGGCTCTCCTGTAGGCTCGGTACCTATGTTCATTAAATGATAAACGTTGAGTACAAAACTCAATGGTGCTAAGAAACATCGACATCATATACAACCAGGCGTCATATCCAATACATACAAATGCAACAAATGCAATGCAACATGCCCTTCATTCCTTTCCCTCTTTCCCTCTCTCAATCGCTCTTCCTTTCCTGTCAATGTGCACATTTCCTTTCGCACACACTGGGTCCCTGTATGTATCGGTACTCATCTCCCGAAGGAGGGCATTAAACTGTACGGTGCTATGCACCTATTTCCTACTATATGTCTCAAGACTCATCTCCCATTGGGAGGGCATAACCTATATGATTCCGTCAAGGAATTCTTTAACATAGTTGACCCAGCGTGCCCAGGGCATAGCTCTGCACTCATCACTCACCTGTCCTTATTCTTTCCATTCATTCTTTCCCACTCTATGTGCATGTTTACATGACATAAGCAACATTTCCACATTTATAACCATTAAACAATCGATACAAGAAGCATTAAGAACATAGCATAGAGAATTATCACATATAAGACCTTGCTTCGGTTCCAAACTAGCAAAAGAAACCATAGAGGAACCAACAACCATAGACCTAGCACAAACCTAAAGTAAGAAGCTTGCTAATGTAAGTCTGAACTCTCGACAATATCAACCTCTAACAATAACTTCTAGCTCTCACATCTTTCCCGATGTTAAGGGAGTCAAACTTAGTGTTTGGAAGGGTTTAGTTTAGAAATGGGAAGTGAAAACTAAAGAAAAACATTATAACTTAGCCTTTTGACCCGTCAAAATAAGTCGCGTACGGCCGTACGGATTTTGGTACGCCCGTACCAAGCAGAGGCTTCTGATGCACACAACTCCTACGAGTTGTGGTACGGCCGTACCGCCTTTTGGTACGCCCGTACGCCTTCCCGAGGCTAAAATCCCTGTCTCGTACGACTGTACAGCCAATCCGTACGCCCGTACCACTCCCCCAAGGTCCATACTAAGCCTTTTACAAGCCTAAACTCATCCAAACCTGTCCCAACTCCCTCGCTAACCTGAAACACACTTCCAACGCATACCTAATCACATATACACGCCGTCCCTCATCCAACCGAGAAGACACTCTTCCCAATAAGGCGACGATACACAACCAAATCAATAGACACATACACATCAAGTTATAACCACATATTCAAGCATAAGCACTTAACCATCATGCTCACTTCCATTAACATGCATTTTCATATAAACATCATCATATCATATCCATTAATTACATATATACACATATACATACACACCTACATACATACATACACCCTAATAATCATACGTATACGTACAAACTACTAGGGTCCTAGACGCGGGTGTAACATATCCTTTGATGAGATTTTGAGAATATGATGATATCATTTGTTAATGACTTAATTTTACTTTTAAATATTTTTATCCTCTATGTATTTTTGTTTCTAAAATCAATTGGATTTAAGTGAGTTTATGACATTTTAGGGATTTGTTAATTTAATATTTCTATTTGCTTTTTCAATTACAGTCGTATGATTCCCAATGGATTAGAAATTACTAGTTCTAATTGATTTTATTTTAATATGATAGTAATAATATTAATATTATAATGAATTATTAGGAAAAATGAAATACACTAATGTAATTTATGTAACTGCAAAATCATTAAATGGTTATTGATTATTATTTATGTTATTATTGAAAAATTAAAATTTTCAAAAGAAATTAAATTGAAAATGAATGATTTAAAATAAATTAAATATTTACAAGTTACGAATAATGATAAAAATGAATAAAATATATATAGACATGTCATCTAAAAATATTAAATAAAGACATGCCATCTAATTTGATTAAACGTACTGATTATTTAAAATTAATGGTATTTTTCCAATCAAGACACTTGCTGAAGAAGTAATTGAGATAATATAAATACACAAAATGCTTGTATATGGGTGCTTCTCCACTTTCCAGCACTTCTGGTACTGGATTTGCAAATATAGGAACTGATACCCCTGCTTCCATTGGCAACTTGAAGAGTTTGGAAGATGAAGGGGCAAGCGGTTGCTCATAACTCTTATGATGAAAAAAGGATTATAAATTTTTAGGGTTATGTTGTAGAAATGAAATGTTGCGTATTAGGGAGGCGTCTTGGATTCAAAATAGTAGCGTATGGAGGTCTATTGAAACAGTGTAGTTTTTGTGGTATAGTAGTTAGTGACACAGGATACGTAAAAATGTATTAGTTGTACTATCGTATAAGTGTACAAGTTGTTAGCAGGTTGTTAGATCTAGATTTTTTCCTTTATAGCTGTATAAATGTAATGTATATTGTGTAGAGAATTCATACAAAAATATACAAAAATTTACATATCAAATTTCTTCATGGTATTAAAGAATTTTTGATCCTTTCTTTACAAGCTTTGCTAAAAAGAGAAATTTATACTATAGCTGAGGAAGTTAGTTCCACAGACACCTTGTTTCTTCAGAATTTAGATAATCCTGGTATGGTTCTAGTATCTACTCCTTTGATTGGGTAGAACTATCTGTCTTAGGCTAGGGTGATGACTCTAGCATTACGTGCCAAGGATAAGCTTGGTTTTGTAACCGGCATGTGTGCTTCACCACCTGATGATTCTTCTTTACTTGAGGGAGGAAGGTTGACAGCATGGTAACTTCTTAGATATTTAATGCTATATCCATGGAACTTATTGATTCCTTTATCTATGCCTCTTCTTCTAAGACACTTTGGGAAGAAATTGCAGAAAGCTTTGGAGAAAGCAATGGGCCGCTACTGTATCAAGTTAAAAGGGAAATTCATAACCTCACTCGATCAAATACATTTGTTTCAATCTATTATACAAAATTGAAAAGACTTTGGGATGAGTTAATTTGCCTAAAACCTTTACCTGTTTATGAATGTAATGTAGTTTCTGATGGGGCTGAATGAGGTGTATGATCAGACTAGGAGCTAGATCCTTCTAGTAGATCCATTACCTTCAGTGGCAAAAGCATACTCAATGATCCTACATGTTGAGAAGCAAAAAGAAGTGTCAGACATTAAAGAAGGTACTCAAACAACTTTTGTTATTATTCATCCGTATAGAAATGGCATTGGAACACAGTTTAAAAGGAGGGAAAACAGTAAGAAAGATAAGGAGAATAAGTATTGTGTATACTGCAAGGGGACAAGACATTTACAGGAGATATGTTTTAAAATACATGGTTATCCAGATTGGTTCCTCAAACTCAAACAGAAGAAAGGAAAACCCAAAGTAAATATGGTAGCAAATGTTACTGATGAGTCACACGCACAACAGATGAAGGAGGATGAACAAAAAAATGCAATGGACTTGAATAATATCATACAATAAGAAGTTGCCAGGTACATGAAGGGCAAGGCACCAGAATCTAGTAGCAATACATGATACATATTTACCGGCTTTGCAGGTAATATTACTGTTCAAAATTCTTATATTCCTACTATAGATTGTAATTCATGGATAATAGACTCTGATGCCTCAACACATATTTGTTGTGATTCATTCTTACTTCAAAATACCATAAACTTTAAACAAGCCAGATACATCACACTACAAGATGGAAATAAGATTCAGATTACCAAAATAGGAATGTTGCCCTAAACCCTAGCCTATGCCTTAAGAACATGCTCTACGCACCCCAGTTTAAATACAATTTATTATCCATTAGTACCTTATTGAAAACACAAAAGATGAAAATCATTTTTTATTCTGACTGTTGTGTTATACATGATCTTATGACTAAAAGATGTTTGGCTAGAGGATATATGCAAGAAGGACTATATATAATAAGAGCAACTATTTATAACCATGTCATGAATATTAATGAGAATGATTGTTCCTCTATTCAATCAAAAATTATTCATAATTCAAATTCTTTGCTCTCTTACCAACTTTGGCACTGTTGTACTGGTCATATATTAAAAAACAAATTCCAAAACTTACCAAAAACTTTGGCAAGAACACATAATGCATCAGTTTATTAAATATGTCCTTTAGCTAAGCATGTCACATCCAGCCCATACCTGGGATGACATGCTCCCGTAGCATGAATACCGATCTCCCTAAAAGAAAACCGATACCCACACCATAAGGGATACTTCGTAAAAGTAAGTATGCATGTATGCATGTATGCATGTCGACGATACAAAAACCGATACTTTGTATTGAATACCGATCTCTACATTAAAATGCAAGTATGCATGTTTTCCTTCTCCTCCTCATCTCTCATTAACTCTGTTTTTCTTGTAATAGTGCACATTCCTTTCGCACATACTGGGTCTCTATAGGTATCAGTACTCATCTCCCGTAGGAGGACATATAATTGTGGGTTGCTCGACACCCATTTCCTACTGTAGGTCTCGAGACTCATCTCCCAAAAGGGAGGGCATTAATCTAATTGACTCCTTCAAGGAATCTCATCATTCATATTGACCCAGTATGCCCAGATCTTAGCTCTGCACTCATCACTTTCTTTCTTATTCTCTCTCATCCTTCTGTCCTTCTTTCTCATGCAAGTTCTAATGGCACTAGCATCATTTCACACATATATAACCACCAAGCAAACCAAGAATACATCAATAAAAACTTAGCAATAAGAATCATCTGTATTGAGACCTTACTAAAGTCCCAAGGTATCAAAAGGAACCATTAACAAAACAATAAGCATCAACCTAGCATAAACCTGAAGTCAAGCTACTTTGAATATAGGCTTGAAATCTCTACTCAATCAATTGTCTTATAAACTTATAGCTCCCACACTCTATCGGCACTTAGGGGCTCTGCTTTCAAATGACTTAGAGCATTTAAGAGGGTTTGGAAAGGGTTTAAACTGATAAAGGAGGAAGAAACCTTTAATATTTAGCTTTTGACTTATTAAACTTAAGTCACGTACGGCCGTAACACCATCCGTACGCTCGTACCAAACTAAAACTTTTGATGCACACTTTTTCCTGTGAGGGACGATACGCCCGCACCAATTTCGGTACACCCGTACGTTCATAATTCACCTGACAAACCAAAATCCCTAGGAGTTGGCGTCCGACCGCACCACCCCTTTAGCCATACACATATCTCCATATACATACATACACATGTACATACATACATAAATAAATACAACAGTATACATATCAGGCTCCTACCCTGCATCTAATACTTTTACATGGATGAATGCAAGCCTACCAGGGTGCCTAATGTGGATGTGACAACTCTCTCCCCTTAAAAAGAAATTTCGACCTTGAAATTTGAACTTAGCTTACTAGGAAAGAGGTATGGGTAACGTTCCTTCATAATTGACTCTTATTCCCATGTAGCATCTTGTCCCGTATGATGATTCTATAAGACCTTCACCAACAGTATCTGCTTATTTCGTAACTGTTTCATCTCCCATGCCAATATCTAGATTGGCTCTTCTGTATAGGATAAATCCTGCTGTACCTCTATAGATTCAATCGGAATGACATGAGAAGGATCTGATCTATATCTTCTCAATATCGAGACATGAAAGACATTATGGATCCTATCTAATTCCGGTGGTAAAGCTAAATGGATGCTAATGGTCCAACCCGCTCTAAGATCTCATATGGGCCAATGAACTTGGGACTTAACTTACCCCTCTGACCGAACCACATAAACTTCTTCCACGGAGACACTTTAAGGAACACCTTATCTTCGACATTATACTATATATCTCACTTTTTCAGATTCATATACAATTTGTATCTATCGAAAGTGGCTTTCAGTCAGCCCTTTATCAAATGTACCTATTCCTCTGCCTGTTGCACTAACTCAAGGCCAATGAACCTTTGTTCACCTATCTCATCCCAATGTAATGGTGTCCGATGTCGTCAACCGTACAGTGCTTCATATGGTGCCATCTGTATACTGGTCTGATAACTGTTGTTGTAGGCAAACTCAATCAAAGGTATATATCTATCCCAGCTTCCTTCCCATTCCAATACGTATGCCCGTAGCATATCCTCTAAAATTTGTATCACCCTTTTTGATTGTCCGTCAGCTTGAGGATGAAAAGCAGTACTAAACTAAACTCTGGTACCCAAAGCCCGTTGGAAGGTACCCCAAAAATACGATGTAAACCGAGGATCTCTGTTTGATATAATGGAGGATGGAACTCCATGCAATCGTACAATCTCATCCATATACAAACCCGCTAACCTCTCCAGACTATAGTCCATGCGTACCGATAAGAAGTGAGCTGTCTTCGTCAGCCTGTCTACTATTACCTATACAGCATCATGCTTAGCCTGCATTGTTGGTAATCCTGTTATGAAATCTATTATGACACGGTCCTACTTCCATTCCTGAACCGACAGTGGATTAAGTAAGCCCGCTGGCACTTGATGTTTAGCTTTGATCCATTGGCATACTAGACATCTGGCTACATATCTTGCTATCTCTGTTCTCATTCCAACCCATCAATAATGTTGTTTTAGATCCTTGTACATCTTTGTACTCTCGGGGTGATAGGAACATATTGAACTGTGAGCTTCTTCCAAAATCTATCGTTTCAGCTCCTCGTCTATCGGAATGTACAAATGCATCTCGTGTCTTAGATTCCTATCACTATCTATTGTAAATAATGTCATTCTGACCGTCTGAACTTTCTCTAGTTGCTTTTGATACTCCTCATCACTTACTGCACTTCTCTGAATAAGATCTGTCAACACTAGCTTAATCTATAACTATAACTGTGCCACTATGGAATCAGGTTGCATAATCAATAAGGTATTCAAATGTCGTACCTCATGCACTAACAATAAAGGTGATTGTCTTAGTCCTGCAATCACCTTACAACTCAATGCATCTATTACTGAATTAGCCTTACCCGAGTGGTAGTCGATTATACAGTCATAATCCTTAACCAATTCGAGCTAGTGTCATTGTGTCAAGTTTAGCTCCTTCTGCATACCGAGGTATTTCAGGCTCTTATGATCTGTATATATATATATCACATTTCCTCATACAAGTAGTGTCGCTAAATCTTCAATGTAAACACTATAGCTGCCAACTCTAAATCATGCATCGGGTAGTTCTTCTCGTAGGATTTCGATTGTCGTAAAGCATATGCAATCACCTTCCAAGCTTGCATTAGAACACACCCTAGGCCATCAAGTGAGGTGTCACTATATATCATGAATACCTTTCCAGATGTGGGGAGGGTCAAAATTGGAGTTTGAGTCAAATAATCCTTTAGTCTGTCAAAAATTCTCTAGCAATCTTCTGACCAGTAAAAAGGAACATCCTTCCGGAGTAATGTCATTAGTAGTAAGGCAATATCGAGAAGGCCTTCACAAACCGTCGATAATACCCGACCAAACCCAAGAAACTGCGGATCTCACCGACATTCTGTAGAGTTGGCCAATGCAACACCGCTTCTATCTTACTTGGATCCACCTTGATCCCCTTTGCAGAGATAACATGCCCTAGAAACACCACTTGCTTTAACCAGAAGGTACACTTAGAGAGCTTCCCATATAATTGTCTCTCTCGCAGCCGTTGTAACACTAAACGAAGGTGTTCATCATGGTCCTTCCGCATCTTCAAATACACCAATATGTCATTAATGAACATGGATACAAATCAATCTAAATAATCTATAAAAATTATGTTCATTAAAGCCATAAATGCTACTGGTGCATTTGTCAATCCAAATGGCATCACTAGAAACTCATAATGCCCGTAACGGGTCCAAAAAGCTATCTTCATTATGCTGCCTTCTTTCACCCGTAACTGATGATACCCTGAACGTAGATCAATCATAGAAAACATTGCAACATCCTTTAGTTGATCAAACATGTCATCGATGCGTGGTAAGGGATATCTATTCTTGATAGTTACCTTGTTGAGTTGTCTATAATCAACACACATCCGCATCGTACCATCTTTCTTTTTAACAAATAATACCGGTGCACCCCACGGTGAGACACTCAGCCTAATAAAACCCTTCTCGAGTAACTCTTGCAACTGTACCTTAAGCTCCCTTAACTCTAGCAATGCCATTCGATAAGGGGTAATTGAAATCAGTTCTGTCCCCGATAATACCTCAATTTCAAACTCCACCTCTCTCTCCAGAGGTAACTCGGGTAGCTCTTCTGGAAACACATTCGGGAAGTCACACACTGTTAAGATGTCTGACAACTGTAATCCCCTCTATCTAGTATCGATCACGTGTGACAAGATTGCCTTACAGCCCTGTAACATCAACTTTTGTGCTACCACTGCTGAAATCAGTCTTGCGGTTACCGGCGGTACATTACCCTATATTACCACTATGACCTGTGTTGGGTGCTAAAGAGTTACTATTTTCTAGCGGCAATCCATCACTGCTTTATACTGTGCCAACCACTCCATACCCAAAATAATGTCGTACTCACGGAACGACATCTCTACTAAGTCCGATAGAACGCACACCTCACATATAATTGAAGGACACTGCTTAAACACCCTATCAACAACCACTTCCCTACCTAAAGGACTTGATACCACTAGTCTGTAACCTAATCTCTCCTATTGCCTGTCTAGTCTTTTAGCAAAACTGGCATTAACATAGGAATGCGAAGAACCTAGGTCAAATAAAACTAATGCCTCATGATTAGAGATAAAAATAGTACCGATAACCATATCAGAGGCATGCTGATGATCCTCTTACACCAGGTTATATACTCGAGGAGAAACACCAACCATCTAGTTAACGGATCCCTGACTGGTTCCCTGACTCCCTCCATTACGACCATGGACTCTACCCTTACCTCGATCAAGATTTTGAGGACCTCCCAATCCAGATCTCAAGCCCGGAGTCTGCTGATAGGAGCTACTTTCTTATACAGTATGAACTGGCATATTATCATGTGTGGGATACTCTCGAGCATAGTGTCTGGCATTGCCACAACGGTAGCACAAATTTGTCCCGAGCCAGCAAGCTCCGTGATGCATTCTGATATAACTACAGCATGAAACTGATTCGGAACCCATTCTGCCAGTAGCGAATATGGGTCTCCCACTCTGTATCTGATGAGGTGGTACTGGTCGAACCTCTATTGGCTGTACAGGAAACAAACCCCTAAATTTCCCCCTCTTAGGAAATCCCACTGAAGAGCTCGATCCCCGGAATGGTCTTCTCAAGGATCTTGCCTCGCCTGTCCCTCCTGAATGATCTGTTATTGATTCAAAGCATTGGCCATCAAGGTGGAAAAGTCTTTATAATTGAAGCTGTGAACCAATGCCTGAATACGGAGATCCAAACCCTGTTCGAATCTCTTGCAACGCTCTCTTCCGGACGCCAAAATGTTGGTGGCATAATAAGCTAACTGTGTGAACTCCTGCTCATACTCAGCCACTGACATGTTCCTTTATCTCAAGTTCAGGAACTTATGTAATTTTTGGTTCGTATAAGCCATTGGCACATATTTTTGTTGGAACTCTCTCTGAAAGTCATCCCATGTGAGCACTGGAGGATCTGCCATACTCTGTGGAATGGTTTTCCACCATTCATATGCGTCTTCCTGTAGAAAGGAGATGGTGTACTCAAACTTTGCTACCTCAGGACACTTCAATTGCCTGAGAACTCTGTATCTTTTCTAGCCATGTCTCAGCTACATACGGGTCAATAGTCCCAATAAAATCTATAGCCCTATACGCTCTTAGCTTCTTGAAATCTAACTTGTACTCTTCTTTAGGTTCTGGCGGAGGTGGAGGTGGAGCTAGGGTAACAGGTAAGGTCTGACCTTGTACTCACATATACTGAAGAAACTGAGAAAACTGTACTGCCATTGGGTCAACTGCTGAGGCATCAACCCTCTCTGCTTGAGGAGCCCTCTCACTGGGTCCCCTTACTTCCTCTTACCTCAGCTGTCTCTCAGCTCTATCCCCTATACCTAATGTACTCTCCTGGGGATTGAAATTACCCCTTCCTTCTTCACCCACTATAATAGCTCTATCGGTCATTGTACTTAATCTGTAACAGACAACATAAACATAAACCTAACAGTCAACGGCGGTAAGGACTAGCAAACTCCGTATGTGTAGCTTAGTAAATGTAGGCAGTAGTCTCACTTAACAGACATAAAACTCATCGAGCTAAACCATAGCTCTGATACCACTATAACATGTCACATCCAGCCCATACCTGGGATGATGTGCTCCCATAGCATGAATACCAATCTCCCCAAAAGAAAACCGATACCCGCACCACAAGGGATACTTCATAAAAGTAACACGAGCAAGTCATATGGGGACATGTTTTCATGTATGATGATACTAACAGACTAACTTCCCTGGACATCCATTCAGTCATATAAAATATAGATAAAAGGCTAAGAATTGTGCACACTTATACTAAATAAATTTAATGTATCATACATCCCCATCTAGTTTGTACAACAACATCATCAATACATGGGACATCTACTGCCTCTACGACTACATAGCTATAATACAAAAGAGCTGGAGTATGCGTCACGGTCCAGTACCACTTTGAGATCTATCTGTCTATGCTGACGATCCCTAGTGGATATGAAACAAGTATATAACGAATATGGTCAACTCATTCATCACATATCAATATTATACAAAAGATAACCAAACAGTAGCATCAGAGCATGTATCCAATCATCACACATTAAAATGCAAGTATGCATGTTTTCCTTCTCCTTCTCATCTCTCATTCACTCTGATTTTCCTATAATTATGCACATTTCTTTCATACATACTGGGTGTACTCATCTCCCGTAGGAGGACATATAACTGTGGGGTGCTCGGCACCCATGTCCTACTGTAGGTCTCGAGACTCATCTCCCAAAAGGGAGGGCATTAATCTAATTGACTCCTTCAAGGAATCCCATCATTCATATTGACCCAGTATGCCCAAAGCCTAGCTCTGCACTCATCACTCTCTTTCTTATTCTCTCTCATCCTTCTATCCTTCTTTCTCATGCAAGTTCTAATGGCACTAGCATTATTTCACACATATATAACCATCAAGCAAACCATGAATACATCAATAACAACTTAGCAATAAGAATCATCCATATTGAGACCTTACTAAAGTTCCAAGGTATCAAAAGGAGCCATTAATAAAACAACAAGCATCAACCTAGCATAAACTTGAAGTCAAGCTACTTCGAATATAGGCTTGAAATCTCTACTCAATCAATTGTCTTATAAAATTCTAGCTCCTGCACTCTATCGGCACTTAGGGGCTCTGCTTTCAAATGACTTGGAGGGTTTAAGAGGGTTTATAAAGGGTTTAAACTGATAAAAGAGGAAGAAACCTTTAATATTTAGCTTTTAACTCATCAAACTTAAGTCACGTACGGCCGTACCACCATCTATACACCCATACTGAACTAAAACTTCTGATGCACACTTTTTCTTGCGAGGGACGGTACACCTGCACCAATTTCGGTACGCTCGTACTGTCACACCCCCGACCCCAACACTCAGAGGATGCGACAAGCTCCCGTAGCATAACCGTCGCCCACCCGTCTCAGGCAAACAACGACTACACCACAAGGGAAGCTAAACCTGCTAATGCTCGTATAAGAAATCCAAACCAT
>CANYBF010712292.1:0-26278 GCA_948192965.1 Dalechampia spathulata
AAAAATAATATTTATCTTTGAATTAAAATTTAAAAAGTAATATTTATCTTCATATAAATGTTAAAAAATAATATTTATCTTTGAATTAAAATTAAAAAAGTAATATTTATCTTCATATAAATTTTTAAAAATAATATTTATATTTGAATTAAAATTAAAAAAGTAATATTTATTTTCATATAAATTTATAAAAATAATATTTATCTTTGAATTATTAAAATTAAATGGGAGGGGTAGACTTGTCTTTTCACTTCCCCCTTTTCCCTCTTTTAATATATATATATTTTAATATATATATATATATATATATATATATATGATTTAACTTATTCTTTTTATAATTTCCATTTATTCTTAATAATACTAAAATTTTTACATATATATTATCATAAACTTACTCATACTTATAATTTATTTTTTTATATAAAATAAAAATTCAAAATTAACATTTATCATTAATAATATAATTAATGATAAATTATTTAATAAAATTAAGTAAACTTTTACTTGATGTAATAAAATTTTTAATTTAAATATTTAATATAAACTATTAGTATATATTTTATGTTATTTAATTTAATTATTTATAATCAATATTATATATATAATATAAATACATATAAATTAATATTATTATATATATTAAAATAGGCAAAAAATTATTATAATCAATAACAATTAAAATATAATTGTATCTTTTTCAAAATATAAGTAAAATAATAAATTTTTGATTTTATCAATTTTTAAATATATAATTTATTTATATTTATATTTATATTTATTAATCTCTTTTATACTTTTATCAAATTTATTGTTCAACTAATACTTTTGTACAAAAGAAGTTTTTTTTGCTAAATTTTCTGCTATTTTTAAAAGTATCCCTAGAAGATCCGGAAGTGATTGAAGTGCTATTTCCTCTCCTCGGCTTTCTTCCAAGCTTCTCGCGGTCTGCAAGTCCCAACAGCGTAATGGAAGACATAGAAGATTTATTAATTGGCAATGGAGGTGACGGTGCTCCTGCTGGGTTTCGTTTACCCATCAACTCAGTTGGAGTTAATCCTAAAAAAAGTATTAACTCTAGAAAAAATGGAATTAACCTTTCCCAATCCCCTCTCTCCCCCAAAATCCCTGGAACTCAGGTCTTTTCTTTTCATTTTTCCTGTTCGTTCAAATATATATGTTTACACTTGTTCCTTGTTCTTATTTATTTTTCTTTTATCATTTTGTATTTTAATCAAGACCATATATATCAAGACTTTTGGTTGCTCGCATAATCAGGTAAGTTCTTTTTTTATTTCAGTTTTTTTTTAATGTTTTTGTTATCTTATTTTGAAACTGTAGTATCTTTACTAGTTGCACTTTATGCATTTGAGAATAACCTCATGTTTGCTTTCACTAATTAAAGATTATTGAAACAGAAATTATAAATTTTTATGTTAATATGGGAAGAATTCAGTATTTGGTGGCCAATTGTATTATTTTCATCGTTTTCTTGGTTATATACTTCCAATGCATTTATCTTGTTACTCCTGTTGTGTAGATATTATGCCTTTTTCTTTGTGGTTTAATTTACTCCAATTTCTTTTGTAATTTGGTTGACGGAGAGGATAAATTGCTTGATGAATTGCCGGAACTAAGTATGAATTTAATTGGCAGAAGGTATTAATCTACAGTAGAAAGTTGTTTGAAACTTATAAAAATATCAACCCACGTATTTTTCAGCACATGTTCATCTTGGTATTATGAGAAATTACATGATACCTTTTTTTGTCTTCATATGATGTTTGATTGTTTGAACTTAGTTCAGTTACTCTCATTATTTGTTAGTGTTTATCCAGTTATGCTTCTGATGGTTGGTAATTGTGGCAGAGTGACAGTGAATATATGGCTGGTCAGCTTTCATCGTTTGGTTATGCATTAACTGATGTTCCCGAGGATGGAGACCTATGGCTGATTAATACGTGTATAATCCTTCCTTTCCCCATTTTTAAACTTCTCTCTATATTTTATAACGCATGTTGTCCTAGTCATCAACCCATCATCATACCGCACATAAGACTTGCTCAACTTTTTTCATGATTGTTATGGGTGGGTTGATGCAGAAGTTAAAAATTGGTTTTACTTGTTTCTGTGTTGTGGTGAACTAATAACAACATTAATGAAAAGATGAAATTGTCAAAACTTTGTTTCTTTTTTCTCATTAACATGTCCATGTTGTTGCTAGAGAACTGGATGAGATCACTGCCTTTACAAAATTAATGCCAGGTCCATGTCTATCATTGTGTTTTTCCTTTCCATTTGCCAGTCCCTTGCAGGTGCTTGAATTCCCTAATTAATCCCTTCAACTCTTATTCTCCCCACAAAGGTACCTAGTAGAGTAACACCCGGGCTATTACCAAGTTGCGGGTAAGCTCTTCGGTACCAGATTGCGTCTGCTGCATCTTGTATCAGGATTATGTACAAACCATATTAGTCATTTTCTCATCTACCATGACAAACTATAGGCTAGATTTCAATAAGCTGCAACGGGGGCATGGAAAGTGTGTTGCACTGCAGGAATTCCACATGGAAACAAAATTACACTTGCATTGTCTTTTACATAACAATTTAAATTGGGTAGTTCTGACAATACAGGATCTGAACTTTTAGGTCATGGGTTTAACTTGCTCCGTTTGTTTTGCTGAGATGCATAAATATAGGGCCTGGCAGGATGGTCATTAAGATTTGTATGCGAGATATTATTGTGTATAATAGAAATGGTCCAGCAATTGTTGGTAGATGCAACCCTACAAATATTATCCCAGGCCCAAGACAGTTTATGGTATATACTAGAAGAAAGAAAGAAGACAGGTAACAGAATTATTATTAGCATCTGTCAACAATTTCTGGACCATTTCTATCAGTGTGAAGCCTTCAGCGGTGGTTATAACATTGACCTTGCTATTATCATTATTAGCATCATGGTGTTCATATGTTTTAATGCAGATGCACTGTCAAGTCTCCAAGTCAGTCTGCCATGGACACTCTAATAGCAAAAGGTAAAAGTGCAAAAAAGCCCCTAGTGGTTGCTGGGTGTGTGCCTCAGGGTAGTCGAAATTTGAAAGAATTAGAAGGAGTCAGTGTAGTTGGAGTGCAGCAGATAGATCGTGTTGTTGAAGTTGTTGAAGAGACTCTTAAAGGTCATGAAGTGCGTCTCCTAAACCGCAAGACACTACCCACACTTGACCTCCCAAAGGTGGAAAAACTTAATTTGAAATCGATACTGTGGCATAACATTTCATGTGTTCATCGGGCACCTCTTGCAACGCATCTCTCTCTCTCTCGCTCAATCTCTATACACACCCACTAGCAATTGCATGACTTTTCAAATACATTTACTGGCTATCTTTTTGAGACAGAGCACAATTTTTTCTCCTTTTACTTCCAACTTTATTTTTGAACAGGTTCGGAAGAACAAGTTTGTTGAGATTCTTCCAATTAATGTTGGTTGTTTGGGGGCTTGCACTTATTGTAAGACAAAGCATGCCCGTGGTCATTTAGGGAGCTACACCATTGACAGCCTTGTAAGTTCATGGCAGAAAGGACCAATGTTTATACTATCTGATTTTCAGTTGCTAAAGCTTGACTTGGCAGGTAGGGCGAGTAAAAACAGTTTTAGCTGATGGAGTAAAGGAAATATGGTTAAGCAGTGAAGATACTGGAGCATATGGTAATTCACCTTGACCTTTCCGTTGCAGTGGCCTTTTGCTGATTTGGATGTACGTACTGTATAAGGATCTTGTTTTTGAGGGCTTTGAGCAAAGATTTCAGATGGAATCCCCTTACATGTGATCTTTTTCACTCATGATTCTATCTTGTATTAAGAACAATGGCTATGTTTTTGCAGCACCAATAATTCAATTGTCATCATTCATGCATATTATAGATAACTAAAATTTGAATTTTAAAATTTTAGTTATACTCCATGGAATTTTAAAATTTTATTTTGAATTTTAAAATTTTAAATTTTACTGATGGTAAATCACAAACAATCATAGATTCAAATATACATGGTACCTTGTGTGCAAATTCATTGGTATTTAGCCAAAGAATTTTATTTTAAAACTCCTAAAGGTATTTAAATTATGCCTTTTGATTTCTATGTATCATCTGTACAACTTCTTTGAACAATTTTGGGTCTCTTGGAATCCCACAGGACGTGATATTGGGGTGAATCTTCCTAGTTTATTAAAGGCTATTGTTTCTGAACTTCCTCCTGATGCAAGCACAATGCTTCGTATTGGGATGACAAACCCTCCTTTTATTCTTGAGCACCTGAAAGAGATAGCAGAAGTTTTGCGTCACCCATGTGTGTATTCCTTTCTTCATGTGCCAGTTCAATCTGGGAGTGATAAGGTTTTGATGGTAAGTTAAAGTGTCCCTTTATATTTGGCCTTCCTTTACTCCCCATCTAACTTGAAATAGAATTCCAAATATACAATTCCATTAAGGTTGCTACCATATCATAACAATGATAACCATATGATTGCTTCTGTTGTTTCAGGCAATGAATCGAGAATACACAGTGAATGAGTTCAAAACAGTGGTTGATACGTTGGCTGAACTGGTTCCAGGGATGCAAATTGCTACTGATATAATATGTGGTTTTCCAGGTTAGTTTGTTGGATGTGAATTTCTCTTCATTATTCTTTCTACTATGCATACTGATAAAGTTTTCACTTCACTAATGTGCGAACCTCTCAATTATAAAAGAGAGGCTTAGTTCCTTCAGAAGGAACCTTGTTTAAGCAACCCTCCCATGGATGTCTTATTTGGTGGGATCATGAATCACCAGAAAATTGAGGTTACAGGATACTGGCTTATGGTTTTTTCCCTAAAATTTTCTCCCTTTTGTTGCCGTAATAATTCAGAAACAGTGTTTGGTGGATATGGTGTAGGAATTATAACATATCCATTTATTGTGCTTCTTAAATTTTCAATTGAAAACATGAGATATGGATCTGAATTAGGACGTTGCAACATAGATATGTATCATGTAAAAAAGATGATAAACACTACAAATCCTAATAGTAAATACATGTATGTATTGTAATTAGAAGATCCTTAGTTTTTTCATTAATTCTGATCAAAATAATAACAAGTAATTGTTGCAATTGATAAAGATTAATATTTTTAAACTTTAAAGTGATGCAGTTAAGAAATACAAGTTGCTAAAGCAGCCAAACTAACACAATCAAATAAGAAATATTTACAGAACTAACAAAATTGTTAAGAATATTATTATTTTTGCACAATGTTTAAAAACCACCCAACATAATTATAAAACAATCTGTAAAAGAAACATGTCATTTTTATAAATATCCAATCATATAAATGTTAGGTTGGACCAAAAAACATGATAAACCTGCTTAGAAAGAATCCCATGGGATACCTATTTATCTTCTACATGCAACTTGTGCCCCACCATCAGGGTATTAAACCTTTTTTTTTTTTGTTAAGATGGGCATTGAACATCAATTTCATTTTAGACAAGAGCACATTTCCAGATTCTGGCATGATTTTGCTAACATGGATGTCATAAAAGGGATAGTTTGAGGATATTTATCATGTTAGAATATATGTTATATGATATATTATTAATATTTGTTACATCATATGACATGTCATCTTCATGCAAGATCACTAAACTTTAATGTTTGTTAAATATTTTTTCATTTTTACAAACAAGATTGTTAAATAAATTAATCTTCAATGATTAAAAGAAATAAAATTCATTGCCCATTTTGAAACAAACATTAAATTTTTGTGATCTTGCATGAAATTATTGTTATTTGATTTGGTGAATATTGATGATGTGTCTTGTGATTTGTAATGAGTGACAATATTCTTAGAATGTTCCTTCTATGACATCCACATCAACAATATTATGCTTGAATCTAATAAGTTATTTAGTACACCCATTTTTGAAATCTTAAAAAAGAAAAAAGACATGGTCCTTCGAATGCAACATACATGGGGAAATCATGCCTTCTCTATATTCTTCCCATGTTCTCTCTTATCTTTTTGTTGCCCTCTCTGTCTTTTCTTTTCAAACACTTGATAGATCTCTATTTTTAGCAATTTGAGTTATGTACGAGTAAGTAGAACTGCAATCCAATTCAGAGAGCTGAAGGAGGACAATGTTTAGATGCATATTCTTCCAAATTAGAGATTCTATGTCTTCCTATTTATGTTTTTTAACCTATTTAGTTCCCTATTGGTAGAATTTCTTATTTTACTACTAGTTATATCATTAAATAGGAAATATACTTGTTGTAGGATTTCTTATTCTATTATTTTCAATGGAGCTTCATATTTCATTAGCTGGTATGCAACATCAGACAATATTTTGAGTTCTAGTAAGCAGAAAATCATAAACTAAGTCTTAGACTTTGAAATCAAGAAATTATCTTGTAAATTGAACTGTCATCCATCACAATGATCCAGGACCATAACTACTTGGTATGTGAGATGATTATCATGGAAATTTCATGCAAGAGAAATTTGGATCTATCCTAGAATCTATTTGAGAGGAATCCATAATGGAGGAGCATAAATCTTGATTGAATTCTATCTTGCAACAAATTGAAATTTGAGTCCCAATGACAACTAGTGCAATGGTCCTGTCAACAATGCCAGCCTTAAAGACAATCCACAAATACTTGAGAACAATAAAGATGAAAAAATAAAAAAGATCAAGTTGAAGGCAAAAAAGCTGAAGAAGCCGAAGAGATCAAATCATTATTGTAAAGACAAAAAGGGGTGATAAAACTTTTAATGAGGAAGCCAAGGGAAATGAACAACTTATTCTCCTAAAAAGCTAAACAATTTGGGTTTGTTGAGGATCGCCAATAAAGAGAAGTTCAACTTGGTTTAGAATGATGTTAAGAGAGCTAGTGACACTACAAGGTGGTTGATACTAGTGGTTCAACACTCGAGCTTGAGGATAAGCTGTATCTCCTAGAGGGAAGTAATGTTAGAGATGCATATTCTTCCAAATTACAGATTTTATATCTTCCTATTTTCATTATTAGAAAGTGTAGTTTTAACAGTATTCCTTTTTAATTTTAGTTCCTCATTTGTTATAGCATTATTGCAAGCAACTTCTGTTCGTATGCTGAAAGTTTCTGATTTTTGGGGTTGAAAGGCTTCAACAAGAAGGCTATTGGCCTCCCTTCTTGCATCAACACTGCTCCCATACCAACCATGCTTGCATCAAACTCCAATACGAAGGTTTTACTAAAATCTGGTAAAGCAAGAACAGGGGTAGAAGTCACAGATATATTTAAAGCATCAAAAGCTTTTTGAGCCTCTGAATTCTAGCAGAAACTGTCTTTTTTAAGGAGATTACTTAATGGTTTAGCGATTACCTCATAGCCAACAATAAATCTTCTGTAATACCATGTAAGTCTTAGGAAGCCCCTTAGTTCCTGAATGGTTCATGGATTGCGCATTTAAGCATTGCATCCACCTTGGTTGAATCCGTGGCAACTCCTGCATGGAATATTTCAGGGCCCAAGTAGCAAACTGCTAGTTTCCCAAACTCACATTTTGAAAGCTTAACAAAGAGCTGATAGTGAAGTAGAATTTGGAAGACCAATTCTAGGTGATGACTTGATGGAAACCAGTATATCATCAAAGAAGACGAGAACAAATTTCCTGAGGTTAGGTTGAAAAATAGAGTTCATGAGCTCTTGGAACGTTGCAGGAGCATTGGTCAAGCCTTTCAACATGACCAAGAATTCATAGTGGCCTGTATGAGTTCAAAATGCAATCTTGAACACATCATCTGGCAGCATTCTAATTTGATGGTAGCCAACCCTTAAATCCAGCTTAGTGAAAAGAGATGCCCCATGCAACTCATCTAAGAGATCTTCAATGATAGGAATGGGAAACTTATTCTTTACTGTTGCCTCATTAAGTTTCTGATAATTCACGCAAAATCTCTAGTCCCATCCTTTGTTGTCACTAATAAGACAGGGGCAGCAAAGGGACTAGTACTTGGTTGCATCAGTGATTGCTCCAACATTGTAGTAATTTGCTTCTCAATCTTCTCTTTTTGGTGATGAGAATATTGATAAAGGTGATTGTTTATGAGTCTGGTGTTGGGTTTGAGAGGAATAGCATGGTTATGTTGTCTAAAGGGCGGTAAGGAGTGAGGTTCTTGAAACAGTTGGTGATACTGTTGGATGAGAGGTTGTCAGCATGTAGGAATGAAAAGAAGGTGTTGATGGTCTGGGTTGGGAGAAGTTGTGTGTGTGGGGTCTAGGGTCATGACAAACAGTTTGGTCTGCAATCCTTTCCGCTCATTTTTCACCAATTTGGCTAACCCTTTGCTAGTCATAAGCCTTAAAGAGGTTTGTTCTGTCAACCCTTTTAATTCCACCATCTTGCCTTCTTTTTGAATGGAGTGCTTGTTATTCTCAAAATCAAAAGTTATGGAAGAATGCTTTTTCATCCAATCTACGCCAAGGGTCATGTCATAGTTGCTCAACTCCAACAATCTCAAATCAAACCCAAGTTTATGACCTTGCATACTCCAATTATAGCTGGTGCATTTCAAATCAAACTGTAATTTCCTTGTGTCTGCCACGGTAACCGTAGTTATTCTTGCTGCAAGCATAACTGAGACATGTAGCTTAAGATCCTTTGCTATTGCCTCATCCAAAACACTATGAGTACTGCTTAAGTCCATCAAGATCATCAGAGGTTTGCTGCCTATTCGTCCCTTCAATTTTAAGGTATTATCCCCCACTCCCCCATCTATTGCATTCATGGAAACCGCTATCAATTCTTCTTCTGTCAGCACTGTGTCATCTTAGAATTCAACATCTAACTCCTCTTGATCGTTAGTGGGTGGCTCCTCCTATTGGTTTGCCTCCAATTCTTCTTGACTCTGCAGGGTTATTATCTTCTTTTGAGCACACACACGACCATGAAAATACCGTTCACTGCATCTAAAGTAGGTCCCTGGATTATGCTTAGGTAAAGGTAAAGTTTTAGGTGGAAATTTGGTGTTTGAGTCTTGGATAGGTTGTTTCGGTACTGGAAAATTAGGTTGAGTTAAAGATTTGTGTTGAGGGGCAGGTATATTGGTGGTAGGTTTAGAGATGTGGTTTCTAGATGAAGTATTGATCCAAGTATTGACTCATGGAAAGGTTTTGAACCTGCGGTTATGGGCCCCTAAATGAATTTTTTGCAACCTTGCGCGTTCAACAACAATATACAAATCCTATGGTTTAAACATTTTAATCACATGCTTTATCTCATCCCGTAAGCCCCTTATGAAGCTAGCAATGTAGAAGGCTTCTGAATGCTCGGGATGTTTGTTCTCCATTTTAAGCTTTAATGATTCAAACTTATCCTGATAGTCATCTAGTGAATCCTCCATGCATAATTTTTGAAATTCCTCGATTACACTATCCTCTACATGCTCTTTAAATCTCACACTTATCGCTTCTGAATGTCTTTGTGGCGACTCAAGTTGTGAAACCAAGCCTCTCTCTACCCACCAAGAATAAACTAGCCAGTTCCACTTGTCTCTCCAAGGGAACCTCAAATATCTGGAAGTATTTCTTACATTTGCCTATCCAGGTTTCGACTTCCACACCCACAAAACTAGGAAGTTCACATTTTGGCAACATTTGATGCAAATAGAATCTGTCGGCGGCTCCCATTTCAGTATCCCCAGGACCAGGTTTGCGTAGGTTAGAAAACCCACCTTCTGGACCCATTTGACTTGCCCAATCCATTGGATTTGGCAGGATTCCTCGATCTATTCTATCTGCTTGAGGTGTTTTTGAATGAAATAGCATGTGTATTACATGTTTGTATCCTGTGTTATGTGATCTTGACGAACACTTTTTAAAGGTCAAAGTATTTGATGTTATCCGTGATCCATGATGGCTAGCCTTGGCATAACACTAAATAGGAGTGTGCATGGGATGAGATGAGTTGGGATTGGTTGAATTCTGATCCCATCCCAAAGTTTCAGGATCAGCAAAATTTGAATTCCAGACCTATCTTTTTTTTAGAGTCCTAATTCCATTTGATTCCAATTTTGTTGTGGGATAGGTCGGGATTTTGGGATAATGGTATGAGACAATGAGATGAGATGAAACGAGTATGGGATTTCCCATATACTATTATTTTGCTAATAATTAATTTTATAAAATTTTATACAATATCCAAATAAGAAAAAATCAAATGTTGTATTTTACTAATTATATTATGATAAAAAATATATGATCAATTTAATAGAAAATAATCTTTAAAGTAAGAAAAGCACAAAATATTGAAAATAATAATAATTAATGATTGAAAATATCATGAATTAATTGTTATGTTAATTTAGATAGATTATATGTGATATATATAACTAAAACAGTAATATTATAATGTAAATTAGTGTTAGAATGAGAAATAAAAGTTTATATACAATAATATATACATATGTATGTATGTATATATCATGATTAAAAATAAAAAAATCATAATTAACAGTTGAAATTTTTCGGGATATTCCAAAGTTTGGGAAGGGTGTGATAAATTGGATTTGGATGATATGAGATTTGATGGTATCCCAATCCCATCCCTAAATCAATTATGGGATGGGCCTTGGGACAAGATATAAATTGCCTCATATCTTTTTTGGGATATGATATTTTGGACAGGATATCGGGATGTATTGAGGATCTCGTATAAACCCATGCAGAACCCTAGGACTAAGGTTGTGTTCTTGTCATAAATTTGCAGGTTCAAATTCGTAGACTATGAGCTTTGCCAAAAAACCAAGTATGCGTAATACATGATAATGCAAGCAAGGAAACTCATCCACTTTGGCGCACCTTTTCTTTTTTGTTGTTCTTACTGTTATTAGCGTATGTTGGAGAAAGAAGATTCAGTCATTTCTCCTTCCTTTGCATTTCCGTAACTGACAGAGACTTCTGTTGAAAGAATTCAGGGACAGTGAAAACTTGAAGGATCATTGAAACTATTTTCCGCGGTCTTAAATAATTTCAGGTTTCAGTTGAATGGTTCTTTTGTAAATGACATGGATTTCTTGGTTTTGTAGGTGAAACAGAGGATGATTTTGCTCAAACGGTTGGTCTTATTAGAGAATATAGATTCCCTCAAGTTCATATATCACAATTTTATCCAAGGCCAGGTATGTTAATTCTGACTGCAAATTTCATGAATAGTTATAACGCTATCTAGTGAAGAGCAAGTAGTCAACCACATAAATTTTGTTATGAAGACCAAATTATCCAAGCATACAATTTTTTGTGCCCATACAACCGTGGGATAACTTGAATGTCCTAATTAAATATGCCCATACAAATTCTCAGAAATGCAAAAAATGAAGTATAATTTTTTTCACGGCAAATTAGTTTGCTATTTCCTTTTATAAACTGTGGGGTATTTGATGCCCATTGTTGTTTCCTGTGAAGTATGCATGTCCATTGTGTTGCCACCATAAAACTTATGCGACAATATTTGTTTATTTATTCTTATTTGTAAATTAAGGGGACACCAGAACAACCTAGACAAGGCTGGGACAGACTCAGATGTTTCTAAAACTTCAATGATCAAGTTTTTAATAAGAAATGTCTATTTGCATAACTCTAATGACGTTGGGCCAAAGGAGAAAGGACAGAAAAATTGACTCCTTTGTGCATGAAGTGGGGGGCATGAGAAGTTTGGAGCAGCTGTATTCTATAGTGATGATATTAGCTTTCTTTTTTTCTTTTTTCTTTTTGCATTACACAACTTATTGGGTACATTGTTCATACTGTTTTGGAAACTATTGTTTTAAAATTTCTATAGCATATTGTAAAACACTGTATTTGGAAACCTTTTGGTACTGTTGATTTTTTAATTTTAGAAAGTTTGAAAATCATGTATTGCATGCTGGAAAACTTTCAACTTGATAAATGACTGATGGCCTGTCAGCTTTAGCACTATCTGTCTTAAACTTGTGGATTGCTTCTCCCATTTTTCTGTTTTCTTCTGAATGCAGGTACTCCTGCTGCTAGGATGAAGAAGGTTCCAAGCAACATAGTGAAGAAACGGAGCCGTGAATTGACTTCTGTGTTTGAAGCTTTTACTCCATATGATGGAATGGAGGGTAGAGTGGAAAGAATATGGATTACTGAAATTGCAACTGATGGAATTCATTTGGTGAGTCTGTCCAGCTTCTATGGAATAGCTAAGTTACTGATTTCAGTTTGTTTACCTGTAATAAGATTAGTTGGATATTATTTTTTGTTGTACATCAAAGGCTGGTCTGGACCCGCATCTCCTTTTCTATAGAAACAAATTTACACTGGTAGTCTGATAGAAATGATACTTTCATTTTTGGTTTTGTGGTTCTGTCCAACAAAATTTTGACTTCTTGGCATAGAAGAATGATACGAAAGAAGAATTTGCATTTTTGATTTTTAGATTTGTTGGTGCAATTCTTTCAAGCTTCACATGATTATATGTACTAGAAACTTCTCTAGAGAAATCTCTGATCTTTACTGCTAAATGGTTACCTTCATTTCTATAGGTTGGCCATACAAAGGGATACGTGCAGGTGCTTGTAATTGCTCCAGAAAACATGCTTGGAACTTCGGCTATTGTTAAGATAACATCTGTTGGAAGGTGGTCTGTTTTTGGAGAAGTGATCCGAACTCTCAACCAAGTCAAGGAAATTGTTTCTGCTGAAAAAGTGCATGGTGAGAGAAAATGTTCTCCCTGCTCTGATCCATGTGGAACTTGTGCTTGTTCAGAAGGGCCGGAGCTTTGTGCCAATGCACCAGAGAAATGTGGACAGAGTACATTGGAAGAAAGCGTTATTGCACAGAACGATATGCTGCTTGATGACCGAAATAGGAGAAATCTGATTGGATGGTTATTAAGGAAACGTAAGACCATAATGCAGGAAAAAGCAGACAACAATATTACCTCAGAATCCGTGAAAAAGCTAGAGTGGACCAAACGAACCTCAAGTTCAGGGGGTGTTGTCGATAGGGCTCTCCTCCTAGGAGGGTTGCTTGTCGGCTTATTGAGTATTGTAGCGCTGCTAATGTATCTTGGTATTAGGACTACCTTGTCCACTTAACAGTTTCTGTTGTAGTTTACTTGTCCAAATTTTTGAAGGAAGATTCTCATGAGCGGGATTTGGAAAATTTTTGTAGTAAAACTTACAATAGGATACAGCTTGTCATTTGGATTTTAGTTTCAAGTTGTCATATTATTTAATCATTATTATCAACTGCAGTGATAAACTTTTGTGAAGCTGCTTCGGAGAAACATGCCATTTGCTTTTCCCGCACATCATAGGGCATCAAAATGCCATGGCTTGCATTCATACAAGATTGATATGCTCCTTTTATATTATTAGTCAATATGAATATGGTTAATTTTTTAATTTCTTGATCCATTCTTTTAAAAATACTGGATTTCTTAAAAACATATTTTAAAAATATCATATTTGTAAAATGAGTATAAAACTGGTAGAAGTTGGGTTTATAAATGGTATAAAATCATTATAAATCGAGTGTGTACATGTATATATCCTAAACCGAGTTTACAGAGTACAAAACTAGGATAAATTAAGTTCACAAAAAATATATAATCAATATAATCAAATACATAAATTAAGTTTCTTAAAAAATATATAACTAATATAATCAATGTTCATTAACATAATTATAAAAAATTATATACTAACGAGACTTATTTGACTATATAAATATCTAGTTTGTTGATATATCATCATGATAATTATCGTACAAATAATTTCAGTGGAGATTTAATAAATAATTTACTAAAAATCAAGATAAAACAAACAACAATTAAAGAAAAGGCAAAAGAGAAAAAGACAAAATGGAACTCAGAGATGTTCTCACCCTTTCATAATATTGAAGCCATTTAACCATAACTCACCCTCTGAAAAAGCCTTCCGATATTTTTCAGAAACTGTCCCCGCAATTCCCCTATTGAACATAATTTATCTAATTTAATAGGACTCTTTTACTGAAGTCACAGTTATTAAATTATCCTCACTATGAGCAAGCATAACACATTTATACATGACAAGCTTAAATGAATACAAACTCATTAAATTATATCAAATCCACCAATTTTACAGATTAGACAGAGAGTTCTTATGTCATTATACATTTGGCATCTCTGCTTTACAAGGGTTACCTTATAATATTCTTGGCGTCAGTGAAATGCATCTCTTGAATTTCAGAATACGGAAGCAGCTAAAAGAATGTGGGGTTCCATACATGAGATTCAAAAAGGAAGGATATGCATAGCTTTGCAAAAGTAAGATTCTTTTGCAGGATGGTGCGACAGGAGAAAAGTAGTTGCTTTTCTCCTGCTGCTATGGTACTCGGGAATATTTATTTACTTACTCGCCCTTAACAATAAACAACGAAATGAGTGTTTTAATGACAGTAATTTGCAGCTCATAGTAGCATATCTGACTTGGATGGCAATCTCTTGAAAAAGTTGACAGGCACAGAGGGCATCTTGCTCCTGAACCGCGGGTGCCGCAACAAGAAAAGTCCGACCAGCACAGCCACAACCTGGAATGGAGTAATGTAAATGAAAACAGCCCAGATCAATGAAAAGATGATGAAGATGGCTGTAGCTCTTGGATCTCGCCAGCTAAGTAATGCTTGAGCCCTTTCTCCTTGGCTTGCTAAATCTCCAACCACAGTCTGGACTCTGCCTGCAACACTTCTCAGCCTGTCATATCTCATCCTCACAATATCTGATGGTCGTGTTGTTGGGAATGTGTCGAACTCCTCATCGAGCTCATCTGGGTGCACATTGTCAGCATGAGAAAGACGAATATCCATGTACGGTGGGTGTCGAGACCTGAACCTAAAGTTCCATATCCCAATGACAAACAGGTAGAGAAAGACAGTGGGAAGTATCAACTCTGGATAGCAAACCAGTATCAAGAACAATATATGCACAAGACAGGTTGTCACTGGGTTTCTCCAAGTGCAAATGTCATTAAACCATTTACAGACAGATGCAATCCCTGAAAGCACGGACATTATGCGGCCAAAATTTGCTTTGCTTCTTCTCAAACTCCACATATGGTAATCAACATCCAACATGTACTCCACTGCTTCACGCCTGAGTGGTGGCTCTGCTCTTCCCAGCCTTGCTGCCACTATTTGCATTGCTTGGTGGCGAAGCCAATCAATGTACCTAACAGAAATTGGTTGGATGTAGTGCATTTTCGGAAGCAATGGCTTGCCATATTGAGTCACCATGTTTGCCCAAGCGGTGCAGGTGAATCTCAATGCAAGTTGAATTTCGCCATGCTTCTTCAATCCCCCATGTTGAAGAACTAGCAGCGGATAGTAATGTGTATATATACGGTCAATTTCCAGAGTCGAAAGGCGAATTCTCACCTTCCCGATTCTCTGATCCCTTGCATCTTCTTTGCCTCCGTTAACGTGGTAATTATCAAAAACACCGACAGTAATAACAGTGCAAGGATCATGAACATCCCATGTGTACTGCTCGTTCCACCTAGGATTGAGATTGTCAAGCAGCGTTCTGGTTCTAACCCATTTGTTACCATACTTGGCGACACAATATGCATCGGTAGTCCTCCCATCCTTGCTTTTCATGGGCTGCAAATTTCTGGCACTTAGGATCCCCAGTTCAAGAACTCCAATTCTTTCTTTCCTTAAGAATTTGGACGATGGTTGGAGATCACTGCTAAAATGAGTAGACTCATCAAGAACATGATAACCTGTTTCTAAACAGAGGCATAATAGGATCTTGCTCGAGAACTTCTCCTTCTTCTTCTCACCTTCTTCCACCAATTGAGGCTTGAGCAGATTAAACCATCGGGGATCCGGGAGTTTGGCTGTCTCTCTTCTGGGTGGAACCTCTCTAACTGGTAATATCACACTTCCCACGATCTCATCCTTGCCAGGTCCAATCCTGTCCTCAACAGACACAGTTATGTAATCCTCAAATGGCTCAGATGTTACAAACATCCGCTCGTCGTTCCAACCTGGATTAATGCCTCGTATAGGTCTCGTGACCCTTTCTTGATTCCCAACTTGAACTTTAACAATTACTTCCGGCGCTCGACTCTTATCCGAGGGGAAAATGTCTTGTGCTTCCATGACAATAACTCGGAGGTAATACAATTTTGGTGAGAAGTATACCTTTGATCTGGTATTGGCCAAGTTTGTATGACCAATATCATGAGCATCGCTGTGCCATGCCTCAGGAAATGATTCATCAGCTTGTGTTCCCATCCAGACTGCAAGCATTATTTCACCCTTAGTCTTGTCACCCTTCTTGTCTTCCAACTTATACCACTGAGGAGCCAGTGGACTGTCCGGCGGAACACGAAGAGGAACTTCATTCAGATCAAAAAGAACTTTACCCACAAAATCATCCTTGACAAAATCCTTATCTTTCACGGTAACTTCAAGCATATTAGCCTGCAATCTATCTTTTGAGAAAGCAAAAATTTGATTCCAGAGAGGGTTCTGATTTTTCTCCAAATGCTTTGTTCTACCTTTATAATTTCCCAGCTTCACTTCCACATATGGATCAAGACTACCAGAAACATCCATAACTGGAAGATCTCTAGCTTTAACCACACTCACGTACAAGTAACGCATCTGCTCCACCAAATCGTAAGTACTAGCCGTCTTGTCCCCGACTATATATCGCATACGAGCAGCCAAAGGAGGACGAGTCTCTACCAATAAGAATTCTGGATTCTGCTTCGGAACTTGCATATGCATTACAGTAGCTGGCCCTGCTCTAGCAAAATCAGTTCGTGCCTCCACTGTAGGTGCTTTCTCTTTCATTACAAAAGTATCAAATCCACCCCCAGAAGAGGCAGGAACTGAAGGCTGATGATGATGAGCAGGACCTCCAGTCCCTATTGAGTGAAAAGTCCTCACTTCCTTTTCCTTCTTTTTCTTGGCTTTTTTCTCAGAACCAGCCATGGGATCTTCTTCAAGCTTGTTGGCATTGATCTCTTGAAGAGGAGTAGCTTCAGTTTCAAGATTAACAGCGTTTTCCTGCTGTTGAGGACGGGCAAGAGGAGGAGGAGGATAGTAATGGTCACCATTATCATTACCATCAAGAACAGCATAAATCTTGAGTGCCACATCACCTTTGATATTAGAAAACAAGCCACGTTTTTCAAGTGGGCATCTTTGAATGTTAGCTTCAGACTCGGATAAAGGGACCGAAACACCAGAAATTCTTACACGGCCTAGGAAGTTCTTATCATGACCAGTATTGTCACCTTTCCGATCATGGTAAAGAACAACCTCAATAGTCTTGTGAGGAAGATCTCTTGGATTTTTCACACTGAAAACAAGCTTTTCGTTCCAGAATGGATTAAGGTCTTTAGTTTTAGTCTGAGTCCTTTGTCTCTGCTCATCAAAGTTTACTAGAACAAAAGGATTCGAAGAACCTTGACCATCCTTAGGCATAAGATCGCTTGCATCAAGGACTTCAACAACCAGTTTGGTCATGGTGAAGGCTTGAAAACAGAAACAAAAAGGTTATACAATAAGATACCTCTCTCTGTCTCTGTGTAAACGACGCTGGTGACAGCTAAAAAGAATCAAAAGAAGAGGTGAAGGTGGAGGTAGGTGGTGGTAAAAGGAGTAAACTTGAAGATGAAGGATTTTGGAGAAGAAGAGGAAAGAGAGGTGAGAAAGAAGAAAGTGGAGAGTGAAGATGTGGTGGGCATTTCGGAGCATGAAGACAGAAACATATGCATAAAACAACAACAACAACAATAATAATAATAAAAAGAAAAAGAAGGAAAAAGAAATTTCATTTAGAAGGAGGGAGGGAGAGGTGGCTCCTATAGTCGTATATATTTTCTTTGCAGCGGGGTAGATTCTGATGGCTACATGTGTGTTCTTCACAAAATGAGTTATTTATTTATTATTTTGAAGTTTTCTTTACAAACTGATTTAAATAAACTCAACAACTAAATTATTAAATCGAGTATGACACATGATCCTTTCTTTCGACCAATAGCTTTACCTCTCAATAAAAATAAAATGTAAAGATTAGGTCGAAAGTGACAATCACTTAATTATGAAACCCTAGAAAGTTTTTTCTAAAAGCAATCCCCTTCATCCCTTTAATAGGATCTCTCCTCTCCTTTTCAAGGAATTAGGCCGAAGATCCATTATTATTAAATAACTGTGGGAGCTGTCTGGTCCTATCACCTAAAAGCTCAGCAATTCCATTAAATCCCACCACCTTTCTAATCACCATATCAGATCCATTCTTTTTAACTTCATTTCTTCTCACTTGCTCTTATCTTGTTACTGGATTTAGGATCAACTATACTTTAAATTTCATTGTTGCTCGTAATTTCAACTTCAGATATGGGCTTTAGTCATTCACTGCGGACATTCTTTCATGAAACTAATAAATATATTATCCAAATAATTTACATTGAATGCTCGAGACCAAATAGCAATATCAGAAGACGACACAAACTTCAAGAATTCTTCTGAACTCAGCAAGCCTCTATCTTTGACTTGGGTTCCAAAATAGAAAAGCGCTTTGTCGTCGGAATGACCGCAATCAGGTTTCTTGTGGAAGCAGTTTTGATCATCATATCATCCAATACGGTTTTCTTGCCCATCAGTTCGTTTAAACACCATGTCTTTTTCCATGTACGCCGAAACTAGCAGAATTCTGTAACCTTCTAGTTGAAGTTATCCAATCTGGTTTCTAGTTTTTTTTTAATTTATTTATTTACCTTGACGTTAGGTAAATAAATTATTTTACTATTTTATTATAAAAAATAAGAATTTGAAAATAAAGTTATAGCATTCCATAAAAATTTATGACTTTATATTATTAATATATAAAATATATATTTAAAATTAAATTATTATTACTTAAATTTAATAAATTAATTTTATTAATAAATCAATTATTGAAGAAATTAAAATTACCATTATCGAATTAAACAGTGAATTTTTTTTTATTGGGGATTAGATTCTCTTGTACCTATTTACATATGTGCGTGTACATTATAATATTCATATGCGACAATCAGAGAGACCAATCTGTTCATAACCCTAATTTTAATGTTTTTCCTGAATTAAATTAAACTAAAACGTCAATTCTTATTGCCACGTCCCTAGGGGTTGAGTGGCAGTGGTAGGTGCGCCATTGTCGGTCCACGCCCTGCCTCTCATATTCAACAAAAACATCCATTCTTACTGGTTTCATATCAGGAATAATTACAAAAATACCTTGGTTTATATTTTTTATTTTTAAAAGTATTATGTATATATATATATATAGATTAATTTTACCTTTTTCTATTTTTCTTCGTTATTTTTTTTATTCTTCTTTTCTTTTTTTTATTCTTTTTTTTTTTGACAAAGGCTAAATCTAAGTAAAAGATTGTTTCTATTTATTATTCTGATCTACTGATCTTTTTAATTTTTTACTTCTAAACATGATTTCTTAAAACTAGCCATCATTCTTATTTTTGAAAAGCAACAATCATTTTCTATTGATTTTTCTCTCTAATAAATATTAATTATAATTTGAACAAATTTTGATTTATGTTTTATTTGAAATTATTTTTCTTATTTAATTTTTATGCAATTTTTGTTTCCAATTTTATTTACATTGTTCATAGGTTACAAAATGTTAATTAAAACATACAATCAGATATCATAAAAATCATTAAAATATTACATGTATGATTGATTTTATAAATAATTTATTTAAAATTTACTAAAATATTTTAGAGGTTTGTGAAATGATTATGAATGATACATTGTAATATGTAATTAGATACGAAAAAAATCATAAAATATCATAATATATAATCATGTATATGATAAAAATTATTAAAACATTAGATATATAATTAGTTATATAAAGAATTAAAAAAAAGTTTACAATAGATATAAATTTTTGGAAAAAAAAAGTTTAGAAATTAATATTCTTGCGGATATTTTTGTAAAAAAAAGATTATATTTTTATAAAATTTTATTGTGCAAAGTACTATTTTAAGAATATCCTTTCATATTGTTATTGCAAATTACTATTCAAGTCTTATACTATGTAATTTGATTGTAATCTATAAATTTACCAAATAAGAATGAAGATCTATTTGTAGGTCTATTATATTTAATTGAAATTCCTAATGTAATTAACAAACACATAATCACAGAAAAATGGAAAGGAATACTAAAATTCAACAAAAACAAATGTCAAAGGCTTCAATATTAAAAATTACAAATGTAAAATAATATTAAATTATTTTACTATAATAATTAACCCCAAAAGATTTTATTTTCATGTGTTTTTCTATAGAAATTTCAAGGTTTTTTTCTTATGTAAAAATATTCTGAACATAAGTTTCGAGGTTAGTTGGTGGCAATAAATATAAGAGTACATGTTGAAGTTGATGGAGCTTGCTTCTTCCTTTTCCATTTGCTATGACTTGTTCAACTTCTACCTTGTCCTTGACAGCGAGCGACATTTAAATTCATGAGCTTTCAAATAAATTCAGTTCTTTATCAATTTTTTTCTCTTTATTTGCTTATTTGTTAAGTGTATTTTATTGTAGTAAAATTAGCTCACGATAAATTTTAAATTTATAATCATTTATCTTACAAAATATGCTTCCGGATTGTAATTATAGTATAAAGTATGTTGATTACATAAAAATGGGTATGTTAATTATTAGTTTTAATTGATTATGTATTAGCTAGAGATTTTAAAATAAAGATTAAAACTATATTAAACTGTTTTAAATAAATTAAGATAAATTAACAATTAAAACTAAATAGGAATATCTCTAGCAATTTTTAATTATTAGGATTGAATATTTAAATAAGATATCACATAGTCAATCAATGACAATCAATATTAAATTAAATGATACTTGTGTGAAGGTGAATAACAGAAATATTCACTAGCAACTTTTAAGGTCCAATTAACCTATTAAAATTAATGACTGACTTCCATGGTAACTAGTTAATTAAAATGTATTAATCATTTTATCAAAAATTAATCCTCATAAATTAAATTCCTAGGTAATCCACACCTATATATGTGTCATGTCCTCTGATAATTAACTTACCTTTTGATATAATCAATCATTTAAGAACTGTAATTAAGTGAACTCAGTCTTAATCATACTCATTAAGCACCATGATACAAAATCAATAACAAATATCATAATATATGTAAAATAACCATCAATTGACAGAAACCCAAACTAATCCATAATCAAATATTCAAATCCTAATATATATATACTCATAATTCATTAATACAAATGATTAAAGGTAAATGAAAACACTATTACAAGCACGAAGAGAAATATAATCCATTTGATCTTCATTCTTCCTCCCTTCCTTGCATCTTAACCTTCAATCTTTAAAATCTTAATCTCCTTTAAGCTCCATGGATTGACGAGAAGAAAATGGAAATTGCTAGGGATTCCCTAGTAAAATCTTAAACTAATAACAAAAGAAAAAAATGATAAAAAGAAGAAAGAAAATGTAGATGAGAAAATGATAAATGATAGATGAATAAATGATGAATGATGGATTCTCAAAATCTAATCAAAATGATGTATTTAAATGTTTGAAAAAAATCTAAATGATACTTTTAATCATAGCCCTCCATTTTAGATCTAAAAGCTCTCATTTATCACTCAGAATTCAGGTAAAAATTATGTAAAGTGCCCATGAAGTGCATTTTCAACTTCATGTGTAGCGTGTATCACTTTATGCAAAAGCATACCATGATGCCATATGGATCCTTAAAAGACTTATCTCCAGCAGAAGAAGTTTTGAATTGGCAGTCCAGAAATGCTCAAGCACATAATCAATACTTGAAACAACTTGATCAAAAGATTAACAGGGTAATTGATTAGACAACCCGTCTGTCAGAATCTGTATGATCTTTTTCCAAAGATGATCTAGCCCTTTACACTAAGTTACATAATCAAGTCAATCAGCTAGATAAAGAGCTTAGAGACATGATCTCCTTAGTAACTTTTTCCATTGAATTCCAAAAAAAGGAAAAAGAAATACAAGAACTCAAAGCTCAAATCAAGCAGATAGAGGATGCCATGAAACCCTCTCATCAGCCTTTGTTCCCATATACCATTCCTTCTACCTACTCAAAACCTCCACTTCGTAAACAATTTTCCATCTTTTCAGATCATATCCCTCGTCAACCTCATTGACCTATTCAACCAAAACCTACAAATAAAAGTGCTAGCAAGAGACCTATATTTGAATACCCTTTTTCTACTCAGCCTACTCCTCTTCCTTAAATGTCTATCCAAGAAGCCTCTTCTCCCTCTGATTCCTCAAACTCTGATGAGTCTATAACCGTTTAATCAGAATTTTCTAGTATGTTGATATTACAGAGATCCTGATAAACACCATTACTGGTGACATTGAACAATCATCTCAGATTAATTCCACTGAGCCTTTCATTTATGAACCAGAGGATGAACACACCAATAAGACCATAGGCTAAGAAGCTTACTTTAGGCCCTTGGTTTACTAGTGATGATGTTTCTCCTTCATAATGGCACACAAAGTTACTAGAGTTCAATGCATGGATTGACTTATAGATGAATGATCCTCATACAGATCTACACAAAATCTTGTAGGAGTTTTCTTCAAGATTTACAAGATCTATTCAAGAATGGTTCCAAGGACTCACTTCATAAGCAGTTAAGGTTCTTTTTAGCTCTCAATTGCAAGTGAAGCTTTTAATATTATCCACTCATAATTCCTTGGAGATTTTGAACTCATTCATTGCTAGAAAAAGCAAGAGTTCTTCTATCAAAAATGCTGCTCTCTAAAAAGAAAAGATTTAAAGAGGCACTACTTAGAGATGTCCCAACTCTATTATCTCATCAAAGGACCTGCTAATGACAATCTAAGATATAAATTCATTGCTTCTCTTCCCAAAGAACTTCAACCAGATCTTCAAAAATTTATGAAAGATACAAAGCGACAGATGTCCTTCATTTCACTTGGAGAAATTTGGTAATTCACTCTGTTAGCTTGGGAGAAGCTCTGCAATCAAAAATCTTTCTTCAAAAAGATGGCTCAAAAGGATCATAATCTTACAAGGCATGTAAGAAAATTCATTGATAAATTAAATGCAAATAAAAACATTGTAATTGCAAGCCTAAGAAGTCTTCTCATTTTATGAGAAGAAGACAATATCAAAGGATCTTCAGGAGAAAAGGATCTTCCAACAGAAAGAAATCTGATAAATGTTTCATTTATGGAAAGAAAGGACACTTCACTAAAAACTATTTCAAGAATCTTGCTCGTGCTACAAAACTCATTCAACAGATCAACCAATCTATTTCTCTTCCTCCAGAAGAAGATCTTGAATCTCTCTTCTCTGAGCAAAGTGAACCATCAGAAGAGACAATTTTTGCCCTTTAGGATGACTTATCTTCTGATAATTTAGAATCCTCTTCATCTGAAGTTTTAGATGATGATGATGAACAACCTCCTCTTCCTATCTTCACCCTTGAAGAATACATTCCTCTTCCTCTTTCACCTTCACCTGAGATTCTTAAAGAACCCATAGAATCCCTTTTCCAAGATATCTCTACTTGTTTCCCTTTCATCAATTCTTAACAAATTGCCAATTCTATCCTCTTTCTTATACAACCTTAACAAAAGACTCTTGAACTTATACTCATTCCTGATTCTCTTGTAGGATTTCCCAAATCTCTTGAGATTGACTCCTCTTTAGATACTATTCTTGTTCCTTATGCCTCTATTCATATTATCCCTTCAAAATATGAAAAACCTATAAATGTTATTGCATTACTTGATACTAGTGTTAATAAGACCATGATGAATCCAACAATTCTCCTAGCTTCAGCATGGAAAAAGCATCATGAGTACTTTAAAGTAGCTGATGGAAAATTCTTCCATACTTTTCTTATCATTCATGATAGAATTAGGATTCAATTCTTCCCTGATTGTGTTATGTGGACATATGTCATTGGAATGACTTTACCAAAAAAAGACATTCTTATTGGTTTTGATATGTATTATCAAACGAAGAAGTTATAAATCCTTCCTGAAGGATTAAAGTTTAAGAGACAATTTAAGTCATACTCGACCATTCCAAAATTGTTTGCAATAATAGATGCTCCGCCAAACTTTGAACCCTACTACAAACTCCTTCTTCTTGTTTGTGTTGATTCTCATGCACAGTTTTCTCATCCCTCTTCTATTTGGAAAAACTAATAGTTCTTTGTCTACTTAGCATTCAAGCTTAACAAAGACATCAACCCAACTATAGCCTCACACTCTGGCATGTCTCCCTCAGATTTAGCCTTAGCAGTTTCTGAATGCAATGAGCTCTTGAAACAAGGCCTCATTGAGCACACAAAATTCTCTTAGGCTTGTTAATCCTTTTATGTGGAAACAAGATATGAAGTTCTTAGAGGAAAAGAGAGACTAATTGTCACGCCCAGCCCATACTTGGAGTAACATGCTCCCGTAGCATACACAATGACCTCCCGTATGGAAAAGCACTGTATACACTACAAGGGATACCTGAACCTGTACAAATATACGTTGTATGGGGACAACCGATAGTATGGTAGGGAAATCCGTAAACAGAACCAAACATAACCCTGGAAAATAACATACATTCCATTGAATGAACATGTCAATAACAGAAGTATATTTATTACTATACAAAGGTTCTGATTACAATAACCATACAAACCACCATAAAAACTATCAATACATTACTACCTCTCTCATATATACAAGCTACACTAACAGGCTACAAAAAGAAACTATGCTCGGCTGCTCCAGACCACCTCGAGACAGGGATTCGCTGTTGAATCTGCCTCCCCGCTGACGTTAGCTATCACTGCTCTGGGCCTTCTGCTGTAGGCTCGGAACCTGCGTTCATCAATTGATAAACGCTGAGTCGAAGACTCAGTGGTACTAGCTATCACACATGCATAAAACATAGACAAACATGTCAAATAACAGGCAAGACGATGTAATGCTATGATGTCCCATTTCCTTTTCCACTTCTGTACTCACTTCCCTCTTTCCTTTTCTCTTGTTGTGCACAAGATAGTCTTATACTGGATCCCTATGTACCGGTACTCAAATCCCGAAGGAGGACAACTGTAATCCTGGCCCGTAGGCCCTTTTATTATGCCTATGTCTTGAGACTCAACTCCCGTAGGAGGAACATAATATACGATTCCATTATGGAATCCTGAAATATGTGATCCAGCATGCCTTTCCTCATTTTCTCTCGCTCTATCTTAGCATTCACGCTCTCATATGCCATGAATATGCTAACATGCGAGAGTGTCAAATGGAATCTCAAGCAAGAGTCATGAGACTAAAAAAATTATAAGCTCATATCATCAAATCATAAGCAAATATGGGAATTCAATCCCCAATCATCAAGTACTAAGCCACACTTGGCATAAAAGCAATTAAAGAAGCAAAAAGCATCTCAAGAGAAACTAGCACTAACCTTCCTGAAGCTATTGCTACCATCTAATCAAGTCTCTGAACTTCTACTCGTGCTAATCCAAGCTCTCACGGTGCAAAACCACTAAGATAGGGTGAGTTCTAATGTGTAGAAATGTGTGAGACAGTTTTAGGGAAGAAAAGGAGAAAGAAACATAATGAAAAAGCTAGGTTTAATCCATTTAAAATGACCTTAAAAGTCACGTACGGCCGTACCAAAATACGTGTATGCCCGTACCACCCTAAAAAGCCTGACAAGCACAATTTCCTGCGAGCTTTGGTACGGCCGTACCACATTTGGTACGCCCGTACGACCCCAAAGTTACTGACAAAGCTAAATTCCTACGAGCTAATGTACGACCGTACAACCCTCTGGTACGCCCGTACGACCTCCAGGACCTCAATTCCCCTGTTCTCTCAAGCTTGGTACGCCCGTACGGCTATCCGTACGCCCGTACCGCCTGCCTAAAGTCAGGACATGCCTAATTTAAATCCCTAACTCATCCGAAACCTGTAAAACACACTCCAAAACCAATCCTAACACATCAAACTCACTGTTCCTCATCCAACCGAGAAGTCATACTTCCCAATAAGGCAACAGTGTCACATAATACCATCACAAACACAAGCATACATACATACATGTATCCATATCATCAAAGTATAACCAAACTCATACG
>CANYBF010712566.1:0-20780 GCA_948192965.1 Dalechampia spathulata
GTATAGATCCTTGTTTCATTTTATAATTATGGGTTTTTACTTCCAAAACTATACTTTCTAAAATATTTTTATCATTTAATGAAATAGTCATGTCTGGATAAATATCAAATGATATAGGTCCTTCACTTAAGCTTGTTTCAATTGATCCTAATAAAGAATCTTGAAAAATTAAATGTCTTGCATCTCTTGCTACTGCCAAAATACTTGTATTTAAACCTTCACGTGTTAAAGGTTTTATACCAACTTGAATCATTGCAATATGAATATACTTATATTTTTTATTCCTATGGTGCTGTAACGTTTTAGGTGAAAGAAGCATTATCCTTTCAAAAGGTTTACTTAATTGAAAATCTCTTTCTTCAGTTTTTATTATATAATCTATTTTAAAAATATTTAATTTTGGAATCTCATAAATCTGTTTCTTATCTACTTTAGGTATTTCCCATTCATCAATCGCTTTATTAAAGTCTTCTAATATTAATTCATTTCTATTTATTACTCTTTTTATTTCTGATGAATCTGAGTCGTCCGATTTTACTATAGTTGCAGATTTACACAAAAAAGGTTCCATTTTTCTAATTTTGAAATCTATCGTGGCCACTGCTTGTTATACCCTAAACTGCCTAAACATCGGCTCTCACGGGTTCAGTTGGCATACCCAAAACTCATTCAAAGTTTCAAAATGGATACTTTTTAGTGATAAATCGTCTTTTTCTTTTTACCTAATTACTTCCACCTGCAAAAAGCAGGCTCTGATACCAACAAAGATTTGTTTATCTTGTTGAGTTGGGATCCATATACTTCCAGCCATCTGCTAACCTACATCTATCAAATAATGAACGCTGAGTATAAAACTCAATGGTGTTATAATCATGAGTATAGAAAGTATAAGCCAATCATATGTCATAAATATAACAAGTATAAAAATCTTAATAATCATAATAATAGCATCATCATGTAGTCAATCAGAAATATTATTTTTAATCATTCCATACATGTAGTAACATTTATCCACTCATTAGGTTATTCATATCATAATTTATTTATCATAATTCTATATCAATTCTTTTCCCATGGTACACATCACATGTTTCCTTTGAATCAATAATCTTTAAGATGTACCTGTGAGGAACCCAAGTTTTATAACATGTATACTATATTGATTAACATAAACCAATATCCATTATTATCATTACTGTAAAACATTCTCATAATATAATCATATCGTATAATCATTGTAAAGTATCATACTTTATCTTTGTTATGTATTCTTACCATAAATAAGTCATAAAATAATAAGGAATATGAATTATCAGTTATATCTCTAGATCATTGTAAATCATCAATTGTCTGTATATCACTATAATTCTTCAGCATATAAATGCTATCTATGAGTACAGGCTCATAACTAAATTATTTGTAATATTATATCATCATATTATCAGCATTAAAATGTTGTAATCATATAACATCATTCCATCAACATGATCATTGTTGCTCCTGAGTATAAGCTCGAATAACTATATATCATTTTCTCTATGGCATAACCATGCCTTGTGCATTAGCATTGTAAAAATCTGTTTATAAATGTATCTGTATTATTATGCAACAATGCAATGCTGTATATATCATGAATGCCATTATGTTATACATTTCCCCTCTATTTTTCCTGTATCATTTCATTTTATTATCTCTGTGAGAATGTGACCATGTTCAACGTTCTTTCTTTGATATCATTTCCATGAATACAACCATGTTTAGCATTTTGATATCAGTTCTATGATTGTGCATGATCCGTACTAAGTCCTATATGTACTGGTACTGGTTCCCGTAGGAATATATCATTATTGTATGATTCCATCGAGGAAATCCATCATCTCTATGACCTAGTATGCTTTTATTGATCATTGTCTCACATTCACTCATTTTCCTCCTTCCTTATTCCTCCATGTTATGCCATGAATATGAATACATATATATATATATGTATATAGATGATTCATAACATGATATGTATGCATTATGCTATGATGCTATGATGAAAATGTGTAAGTATCATGATAAAATATCAAACACAATCCATTTCATACATTTAATAACATTAAATATAATGAAGATCATTTCATAATACAAGTATATTAAAACATTGCTCATTGACCCTGATTAATGGGTTGTGATATTATAATCCATCAACTATAAATCACTATTAAATATTCACTACAAATAATGACATATCATAGCTGAAATACCACATTTAATATAATCATACATTATAGATATAGTAATTCACATATTGTTATCTTATAACTATATAACATTATGGTATAGTAACAATCTTTCATCGTAAGCCACAATACATATTTCGTATCTTATGATCTTTTATAAAGAAAGAACATAAACATCATATAATATCTCTGTCTTTATGATAATTCATCTATTGACCTCATTTAGTAGGTCATCATATCATATATCATCAGATAAAATCTCTATAAGCATGATACTTTAATTATCGACCTTATTAAATAAGTAATGATATTATATAGTGTAAACTATACTCTTTGGCAATCATTTTCAATTTAACATTGATCATTCATGTTCATAATATAGTAAAAATATCAAATAAAACAAGTAACTACATGTTAATATCAAGGTTAGTTAATAACTTACCCGCTGATTCATTAATAAGAAATCAGCTAATAAATAGCATAAATATGTTTTCACGATTCCATTGTATCCATGATGAAGTAATGCTACCTTTGTCCCTTTAGTAACACTTGTGACATCATTATCATTCAAGCATTTAAGAATAAAATCTATAACACAATTAAACCATTTAGCCATATTAAGATATTATATTTTTATTTCAAAGAATGAATCATGTAACATGTAGAGATCATATGTATATTCTTGCATTGCATTCCATATTATGCTCATATAAGTCAACTAGGGTCATTTATACTCTTGTTATGTCTTTAAATATCATCTAACATGTTCAATGTAACATACGATCTCTGAACTTTAACAAATGATCCATTAATTATTTACCCTTTCTTTATGTTTTACCATGTTTTTCATAACATAACTTAAGTATATAATGTATTAAAATAACCATTATATGCATATCATCTTTACTTAATGCACTTAATGTATAACATAAGTCATTCATATTGTTTTAGTCCTAAAACATTCTTATATAAGCATAATTGTACTTAACAAAAGCATATAAATCAATATCATGCATATAAGATCTTCACTTTTGTATTTTAGGTATTTCGTAAAGGTCATGCCCTTATAATACATTTCATAACATATCACATCTTTACAACCATTTATATATGTATACATTAACCATACACATGCATATTCATGGTTTAATCAAGCATTTAGTATGTTAATGCATCCATATAATATTTATTATTCCTGTAGCCATAAGTATTTATGAAGTTATTCACATTATCCATGTAACTTATCACCTTTAAGTATTCACATCTGTTTCTAACATGTAACCATAGTTTCAATTTAATTCATCTTGAACATGTAAGTATGAATTCATCTCATAATATTTTACATTTCACTTATAGTGGTTATATTAGTATTTCAGTCATTCTTGGTGTATTAGTCAATATTGCTTACATAAATGTATATAAGTACCATTGGTCTCCTTTTGATAACAATATATGCTATTAGTCTCATATATGTCTTAACTCACTCATACATTTATGTTCAAGTACCAATATTAGTCATACTTAGGCATAATAGCATGTTAGGCATACATTTTGATCCATTAGGCATGTATAAAGCACTTAGCATTCATGTTTTGAATATAATGCATTAAGGTCATTTTATACCTTTAAGTATGTATACATATGTATAAGATAGAGTAATAAGGTCTAAGTGTGCATAGCTTTAAGTTTAGAAGCTAGGAACATGCATTCATTAAGGTGTTGAAACATACTAGGCATGTTACTATTCATATGGTAAGGTGTACTATTCATTTGGTCATTTTCTTTCATGAATTCTTCATGTTTCATTCATTATGTTCATACTTTCTTGGTAGTCTTATGGAATAATTCATTAGCCATACATAGCACTCAAATTTAGGCCTTTATCTTATACATATATTAAAGTATTAATCCTTGCAAATAAGGTACCAAACCATGTGCAATTAAAGTATGCAAGTTCATATGTCAAAACTATAAATTTTTTATTTCCATTTCTATACCTTCGTACATGGCATCCCAATTTTGTATAATCAAATGACATTAAAATTAATCATAATTTATAACATTAGAACTAAACTTAATAAGCTTTAATTTGAGCTATCATATGTAATTTTTGGATATCATTAAGGCAGTCAAAAGTTGATTTGCTATATACCCTTAAATTCTGCCTATAAAATCTGATTTTTTTTGCATATATTAACATACTTCACTTAAATGGACTTGTAATCAATTATTCACTTGCACAATTTTACATATTTCCATACCACATACTCCTATAGAATAGAACATAAAATTACATTAAAGTTTAGATATCATTTTACATGCAAACAGCCCATGCAAAGTTACACTTTTACATAATATACTAAAATACACATTCTTAGCATACTACTAACTTGCATAATTTTTCCCTTCATCATAACTTATTCATTTGTCCATTTTTAATGTATGAAAATATTCTCCTAAGTTATAAATTTGATTAATATAATCAGTTTTGCAAATAAAATATCCATAACTTATATAATACATAATTTTTACATAAGACATATAAGTGTCCTATATGCTTCCTTTTATATGCTTTTATGCATACCTTTCTCATTTAACATCCAACCCACCTTGAAATCATACCATACTAAATGTACACATGCATATACATGTTACACATAATTTTAAATCCAAATGACCGGCAATCATGCACTTAAATTCCATTAAAACAAGTTACACAAAGCATGCATCTATGCTAACCCCTTTTGTAAACACCTTAGCATTTTCATATTATAATTTCATTTTACATGCAACTAAACTTCATTTTCATGCTCTCAACATCATATTCAATCATGTTTAATCACAAAGCAATGCATGACACATTTCTACTAAATTAAAATCCAAGAAACCGAAATTTCTTCATTTTGGGCAACAACTTTATTTCTATCATCACTTAAATTTTCTTCCACCTTTCATGCTTTTTTTTTTTCATGTTCTTCATCACAAATATTCACCCCAAGCACCTTATACCCACTTAAAACAACAACTTAAGAGTCATTTACATGTAGTTCTCCTTAGGGTTTTCATGGAAAAATTCATACACATACAAAACTTATTTCAATTGCTTCAAACATACATATTTAACACTCTTCTTTCATTTTCTTCCATTATTCTACCAAATTTCATGCATATATGTATTATTCCTCACCTTGAACAAACCCTTAGATGCTTTAAATATGATTGTAACAAAGAATAAGAAGCAAGAAGCATGCATACAATAAAAACTAGCTAAAAACACCATGAAAAATGAAATCTACCTAAGAAATTACCTTGAAAAGTGATTTTCTTTAAACTAGAAGTAAAAAAGGAGAAGATGAGTATTTTGAATTGGGGGAGGAAGAAATACGCAACAACTACCTATATTTCCCTTTTAATTGATATTTATTTGATTTAATATAAAATTCAAAGAAGAAACTAATCATATGTTAACACTTGTCAACATCCTACTAATTTACTTATTTAACTTTACTTCTTAATCTTTTATTTATTTATTTCTTCAAAAATATACATGATATAATCATCATAATATACATGTCATACATAACATAACATTATCATATACATACATAAATTTTAGTTTCCATATTTACCCTTCACCTTTTTATGAAATGACATTTATGTCCTTAATTATTCCTTAACATATTTTTAATTCTAACTTCTCCTACACTTTTATTTATACATTTTAACATATACCTTCTTATATTTTTAATTCTAACTTCTCCTACACTTTTATTTATACATTTTCACATATACATTCTCATATAACAACATGTTTAGCATGCTAAAGCATCACATTTCATTTATAAATTCCATCATAAGGCTTCATTTAAGACATTCAACAAAAGCATTCCAAATGCATATTATAAGGCATATATAACTCATTTTCATCACCTTAATTATCTTTTCACTTTCTTTTCATTCTTCTATCTATAAATTCCATATCACATGGAATTTTCTTCATCTTTAACACATTCAATAATACACGTAACATATCAAAGCATTCATGGATCATTACACATTCATGCATTTCATGCATTTCATGCATTAACCATTCATTTATTCTAATTCATGCATAAAATGCAGGCATACAAGGATGTTGTAAATATGAGTGTGACAATTTCAGTGTAAATTTAATTTAAAAAATAACACAAAAAATCATATTATTTTAGAAATATTTTTTACATTTGCATTTGCATTAGAGAAATATTTTTCAAATTCACATTATGTGGTCTTTTATCCACTTTTAAAATGTATATATTAAATATTGATTTTGAAAATATATTATTTAATTTATAATGTTTATAAATTTAATAAAAAATAAAAAATATAATTTTCAAAAAATAAAATATTTATATCATGCAATATGTTATAAAACATATATACATTATTTTTAATTTTATAAATTAAATAAAATATTTTATTAAAACATATTTCATTTTAAATTACTCTAATCAAATTAACTTTTAATTTTTAAATACTAAATCATTCGAACACTACAAAACTAGTTATATGAATAATGGACAACAAAATTTGAATTTAAACACTAACTTTTTTATTTGTAAATGTTATTAATAAACATAACTTTATTTTAAATTGAATCTTAATTAAATATGTATAATTTATTTAATTAACTATGATAAATACATAATTTAATTTTAACTCAAACATCAATTTTTATACATTTGAATTTTTATTAATAAATATAAATTTTATTTTAAATTAAATATTATTTAAATATATATAATTTAGTTAAGTAAATATGATAAATATAAAATAAAAATATTTTTTGACCAAATAAAACAAAAGTATATACTATAAATATTTAGTGAAATAAATATATCATAAATTATCTAAAAATGACATAATTATATATGTAAACTATTATAAAAGTTAACTAAGTATTTATTTTTACGTAAATTATTGCAAATTTTTATTCAAATAATAATAAAAATTTAACAATTAATAATTTATGTTACTTCATTTCATTTGATAAAAATAAAATCAATTACTATGAATATATAATCATAAAATTTTTTTATATAATATGAAAATTAATAATATTTTTTTTGAACGGAGAAATAATTAATATTCGAAGCAACGGAAGCCAAGAATTATAGTTGTACAAAAAATAGGAGCCCAGGATGCCCGTGGAATGATTTGATCCATTTCCCAGTTACGAAATTTGTTCGTTCGAGTAACGCAAGAGTATTGGATTCTGTTGAATAAAGGAAATATGGATTACCCGCCGTCCGGCCGCCGGACAATTCGCAGCAAAAAAACATCCAAGAAATCAGATATATACTCCACATTTGTAGTTCACGACTCAAGCCCCGAAACTGAACCCAAAACACAAGATAATGACGACAACGACGACGATATCTACGCTACAATGCTCTACAAAGGTGGATCTCAAAACAACAACAGAAAAAACGATCAAAACGACGACGACGACGAAGATTCCCTTCCGCCGCTACTCAAACGCCTCCCGAAAGACTTCGGAGGGGGAGATCCTCTGTACGACGACGTAGAAGAAGAAGACGCGGATTTCGGAACTATGATTGTGAAAACCGGAAGAAGTCGGCCATCTTCACAATCGTCATCGACATTTTCATCAATGTTCTCGCGAAAACCTGATCATGGTGGTAACAGTAAAGTAATTGATGTAGATAACGACGATGATAGGGACGGCCATGACGAGGAAGGGGAAGGGTTTGGCACTTTTGTAGTGAAGTCCGGTACAGTGGTGAAGAAGACGGGAAAAGCAGAGAGTACATCGACGATGGGGAGAGCTGTTGCGAGTATGCAGGCGGTTGGAGAATTGGGGTTTGGTAAACAGAAGAAAGGAGTTGGAGGAGGAGGGGTGAGTGGATTGTCTCCGTCGTTTCAAGGAGAGGAAGTTAGGTTGCAGCAACAGCATAGCAAAATGTCCTCGAGTTCAATTCCTGATAGTGTTACTAGAGAAGATCCTACTACTAAGTATGAATTGCTTAATGAACTAGGTAAGTCATGCCTATTTTTTAGCTTAATGTTTAATTAGATTTGTCATGCTAATTTTAATCATTGATCGAGTCAAGTATTTCTGTTTTTGAACGACTTATGTAGTTTTCTGGTAAGTATGTTGCCTCTGTCATCAGTTAGGTGTGTGTATTGATGCAAGGAAATTTTGATTACTTATGTAACATGTTTTTGTGTTGTCTGATTGAATTGTTGATGCACAATCGGTGAGAATTTTTAATTGGGTGGTTTAATTTATATCTCTAAAACTTAATGTGGCTTTGGTTTCTTAAAGTGAAAAAGTATATCATAAGATTTTGGTATAGCCTTAATATTTAACTTTATGTTTTCTCCTTTCAGAATTTCTCACGAGTTTGGCCTTTTGGGGTTTCAGGAAAGGGGTCTTATGGGGCAGTTTATAAAGCAAGGGATCTACGTACTTCAGAGCTTGTTGCCATTAAAGTAATATCATTAACTGAAGGGGTATGTAGGTCTTTTTCCGCATGTATTAAAGTTCTTGTAATGTCTTGACTTAATCCAAATACTGGAAATTAATGATGCTGCTGCATTTTTCCAGGAAGAGGGGTATGAAGAAATTCGTGGTGAAATTGAGATGTTGCAGCAGTGCAGCCATCCGAATGTTGTTCGATATTTGGGAAGCTATCAAGGCGAAGAATATCTTTGGGTACAAATCATTTCATGCTTCTTCTAAATATATTGCAAATGGTTTTTTACCAGCTGGTTTTGCTCAACAAAAAACATGGTTTATGGTTTCTTTTTCTATTTCATATATGCATAATTGTGCACTCTCATACTTTCAGTGAAACTTTACTGTTTTTCACGACTTATGCAGATAGTTATGGAATACTGTGGTGGTGGAAGTGTCGCTGACTTGATGAATGTTACTGAAGAGCCTTTGGAGGAGTATCAAATAGCATATATATGTAGAGAAGCACTGAAGGTACTATTGAATTTATATGCTTGGAAGAAAAAACTCTCATAGCTGTACCGATAGAAACTATGATAGGAATATATGATGGGTATAACTTTGTTTTTACCCATTGTTTTGTAAAGGATAATCTCCTTTAACCTATCTTCTTTGTTTTTGTAATAGTGAAAATTCTGCTTTCATTGTACATTTTCATCGTTTCAAGAGATTATCATGTCATGCATACTTGTTTGTGCATAGACTTGTGCATCTGCCAGGAAATAATTTTCTTCCTGGCTGACTTAGGTGCTTGATAATTCTTTTAAACTCATATATGCTGTTGGATTTTAATTTTTCCTGCTCCCATTTTTTGTTGAAATTCTTTTGTAGGGCCTTGCTTATTTGCATTCAATTTTCAAGGTTCATAGAGATATTAAAGGTGGTAATATTTTGTTAACTGAACAAGGGGAGGTCAAGTTGGGTAAGTATCTTTTTGTCATTAAACTGCACATTAGATGATACGAGCCACTTCTATTCATAAGGGAAAAAATATAGATGCTTGTAATGGTTGTATCTATTACTTATGTGTATCATGATATCATTGACTATACAATCGAAATCTCAAATGCCAGAGCATTGACTTTCTCACTTTTACAACTGCTGTTATTTGATTTTCATATGATTTTTTTTTTTTGCATATGATATCTTAATCTATATGATATAAACATGTAGAAAGATATCTGTACATGCTAACATGTCAATTGAGCATTCTAAGTTTTTAAATTTCTGTTTACAAAAGAAGTTGTTTAGTGAAACAGCAACAAGATTAAGCTTGATGGTTGATTGCAAAAAGTACATAATTTGTTTCAAAGGAACTTAAGTTGGTATTTGGTATTGATAAACAAGGCTGAATTTTATTCAACCGTGGGAACTTTCTTAGGACTTTATACTGACTGATAGGTTTTACATAAAGCCTAACTTCTGGTTACCTCTTCAGTCGGTTCAAATGAAATGAAAAGAGCCCTAGGCTCCACTTCTTAGGATGATGCCCATGAAATGTATAATTCATTGAATACCTTTTTTGTGGATAATGATCAACTCAAGTCAGCTACATGTTAGTCCTTACTGAGGCGCTGAGAAATGGCATTGGCATTTTCATATTGCATGAGGCATGTACAGAATTGGAAAAAAATGATGAATGTTCACTTGTTTTCAGATCTTGATGAGGAGGCATATTAATTGATTATAAACTCTTTTCAACTAAGCTAAAATCCAATTTAATTGAAGTTGGCAAAATCTCTTCTTTTCAGTTCATAGAATATCATCAAACTGAATTACATGGTACATTTATGTTCTAGGATTGTAGTGTATCTGCAGTTTCATATTTGATTGCTGCGGTCAACTTGGCTCCTCAGTCAGCACCTTGTTTTATTCTAAGTAATTTTTATTTTCAAAAGAAATAATTTTAAAAATGTTTTTCAGGTTAAATTTTGATTAACTATTAATTTTATATGCATTTTCCTTTACATTGTGTTTCTTACAATGAAGGGTGGTGACTGACCACTGATTCAGGAGTTTGTTGTCATCTGATACATTTTGACAGGAGATTTTGGGGTTGCAGCACAGCTTACGAGAACCATGTCAAAGCGCAATACGGTATATACATTGCCAAATTCGTATGCATTGTTCATGGAATAGTTTTTTCCGTAGACTAGCCTGGTTTTATTTGGGTGTCTCGGTGTCTGATATCAGTGTACACCAAGAAAAGGTGTTGATGTTTGGGAAGGCAATTTGGGTTTTTTCTTTTTTTTTTCAAGTCAACCCGGCTTTTCTTAGATCTATATTTGATGGATGGTTGTTCAATATTCCCTTTTCTATTTAGCAATTAGTTTTCCATAGTGTGATGCTTTAGTATATCATATATTTGGACTGTAAGCCTCCCTGCTTTTAGTGCTGTTATATTGTTGAAAGGAAAATTTTTAGGGATTTATTCTGTTGTGTTGTCTATTGTTTAGGAGTAAGACCTGACTTGAAGTGAAAAGTAAAAAGGGGAGAAAATTAGTCAAGGTAGATTTCTTATTCAGTTAGCCTTTTGAATTTTATCCTAAATTTACAGAATTAGGCGTGGTCTATTTAGTGTTTCTTTCAGTCCTCAGTTGGTCTTGTTGTTAGCACATGAAACAAATTGTTGAATTCTGGAAAACAAGGTCAGAGTAAACAGGATATTTATCAAAAGGCATAAAGCAGTGGATTTGAGCTTTCATTTAAGTCTTAATGGTTCTTTGTTCTGTACAAAATCATAATTGTTTTGATCTACTTAAAAGGCTCTTCTGGGATGTCTTCTTTTGATTGCCATAAGTTCAGAACAACTTTTTAAAATCTGCTGGTTGATTGTACTTAAGGAATTTGTTTCTGTTCATCCCTAAAAATTGCTATCCAATGATCATCATTGTGCTATTCAGATGCCAAATTGATTATTATTGGCTTTTTTTTTTTTTAACTTCTGATATTTCGTTATGGTGCATCTTCTTTCCTCTCCCTTTTTCAAAATCACTTATTTCGTTTTCCTATTTCATTAATTCTTCGTTGTTACAAATGCTTGGTTATATATGTCTTTAATGAAAATCCGTTCTTTGCTATTTAAGTACCTTCTGAAGAATTTTCTATATGAATTGCAGTTCATTGGTACTCCACACTGGATGGCTCCAGAGGTTATTCAAGAAAGCCGTTATGATGGAAAGGTATTGTATTATATTGTTGGTTTGATTCTCAAAGTTCTCTCACATTCTTGCCTTTTCCATTAGTGATAGGATTTGGTAATAAATTATTTGTTTTTATTTTTTGTTGTTTTTGGTATTGGTGGTCCTCAAATATTTTCGAGGTAGAATGATATAAGACCAGAAATTATAAATGTACTCTTGGATTTAGTTGGAGAAGTGCTAGATAAGTCTGAATGGAAGTTTGGACCGATATAAACAATAGTTTCTCATGTACTATGCAGAGGAATATTTGGAAATTGCTTTTCTATGCAGTGCATGTGCGACTGTTTGTCACTGTGTTTAAACTTGGCTGTCCAGATAATTGACTTAGTAATTCTGATTAAGCATGTGTTCTATTACTGTGATTTAGAGCATGGAAATGCCTCATTGCATTGGTTTTATGTAGTGATTTGACCAATATAAAATGCCACAAATGTGAGGATAATGTTGAACAAATTCCAAGGAGAATGATTGAACTGTTTATGAAAATAGATCATTTATGAAAATGAGCATGTAAAAATGAAATGGTGCCAGAACTCATGGAATTGCCTAAAAAGGCATTCAAACTGTAACTTAAAAAGATATCTGAAATGTTATTTACGCTTGAAACCTAAGATGCATATATTGTTAAGATACCCCTCATTGCATGGATAAGCATAAGGGAGTTTTTGGGGCACATGTTTGGGCCGTAAAAACACACCTCTCAAGTGAAGCCAGTAACCTGCTGCGTCATGGTCTTTTTTTTTGTTGAAAATAGCGTCATATTCTTCATAGCCTGAAAAGTAAGGGTTCAGGTGTGAGGTTTAGGTTTAGGTTAAATGCCCTTCACTGATCCTAGACATGAAAAATACCTTGTGAAATGGTATGTAAATACTTTTAGTCTTGCCAAGGACATTGATAATTTGAAATGGTAAGGTCTCCTGCCATGCCCAGCTGTACTTGGGCCTGAGTGGCTGACAAGTCGATGTCTTTTTAACTGAAACTTCAAGCTCTGATTACATTTTGGGTTGTGCTTCATGGTATTTTTTTTTTGTTTTCTCAATGAGCAACTGGAGTCTTAAAATCAAATTACTGTTATCAATTCACCATTATCACTTATATATTATCTTGTTTTTCTTTCAGGTGGATGTATGGGCTCTTGGTGTTTCTGCAATTGAAATGGCCGAGGTATGTCCATTTGCTGCACAAGTCTTGTTAATTTTTCTTCAAAGGTTGATATTTTATCAAGTTAATTCAGTATTGTGGCAATGTTTTTTATGAATATTAAGTCTGGGTGGTATTCTGTATCATACGTAAACCTTTTACCAGTGTTCTGCAACTGCACGATGCATCTGAAAAGGATTGAGGGGCTAGCCTAAAATTTGTTCAGCTGTCAAAATATACTAGGAGAAGGCACGTTCACCCAAGAATTATTGAATTTCAACTGAATTTAATATGCTCCTTTCTCTGTTCCCTTTCTGGTATACACTTACTATTTTACCATATTTAGAAAGTATTTTATTAATATAGTATTTTATTAAAATACCCTTGAGAGGATTAATAAGCAAGTTGTCAAGTCTTAGGGGAGTAAGATGTGGAGTATTTTGAGAATTGAATGAGTATTTATTAAATTAAGGATAATATAGGAATAAGATTGCCATTTTCATTTTGCTGTTTTAAGTGGACATTTATTAACTTTAAAATTTCTTAAGTGAACGCCTAAAAGGGAACGTAGGGAGTAATACTGATACTAAGTTGCAACAAACCGGAAGCCTTTTTGGGGTGGGGAATCAAATCATATAAGAAAATCTGCCATTGGCTGTTAAAAATGCAGTTACTGTTATATGCTGATTATGGAAATGATTATTTATGAGATCAAAATTCTTAACATCCTCGTGTTAATGTTCTTTTCAGGGACTTCCTCCAAGATCAACCGTCCATCCTATGAGAGTGAGTGCATGATATTGAAATCTTTGAACTCTTTTATGTGGTTGAAACTGTATGCTAATCAGCTATTCACCGTGTTCTGTTCTTGCTAATTACTTTGTTATTATTCACATTGTCAATTGATGACAATAGAAATGAAGGATACAATGAATCAAGTTTTAGTTGAAACTCTAGATCTATCTATTTTAATCTTGCAGAGAATGGTCATAATCTTGGCATTGTTTATCAGTGGGAAGTTAGATATTTGCATTTTTCCAAAGACTGGTTTACTTTATGATTTGCATTTGTGTTCTATATTTTTATTTATGTTTTCTGTTGAGGGTATTACTGTATAGAGTGCTTCAGTTGTTGGCTTGCTGAAGAACTTGAACCCTTTTATACAGCAACATCTCTGCTGAGAAAAAAGTAAAATGGTGTTTAGTAAAACTGAGAATCAAGTGCTGAAAAGGTAAACATTGAAATTTAAATGTTGAATAATATAAGTATTGAAATTTTTAAGGGTTGGATGTATAAACTTCTTGATAAATTTAATCACTGAAAAGTTACGAATTTTATTAATTTTACAGATTTAATCTTTAATATGACTTAAAATTTTGGTTATTTTATTTTCTTAATGATATAAAAGTTCTTTTAATGTAAAGTTTTCAAATATAAACAACTTAGCATATTAAATAAAATAATTTGTCAAACTTTCAAACTTATTTTTAGTGCCATTTTGATTGAATTGAATAATTTAGGTTGGTTTATATTGCATTATCAAATCAACTTAAAATGCTTTAATATTTAAAATTTTAATTTAGGTAATAAGTTGTGTTATCAAACACCCTAAGTGGTTGTGTCCTGCTCTTGCTATGAGCTCATGCAAAATTGCAAATTATCTAATATATTTTCTTTTGCAATTGTATCAACGTTTTCCCGTCTTGTTCTCCATCCTGTCTACCATGTCTCAGCTTCATTCTCTGTCTGAGTCTAACATCTTAAGCTTATATTTGTGAAGTTTATGAATCATACTCAAGTTTGATTGAAATACATATCATCTGTTATAGGTTTTATTTATGATTTCTATTGAGCCAGCTCCGATGCTTGAAGATAAAGAGAAATGGTATGCTTTTAGCTGTTTGTAGTCTCTGTATTATAACAAATTGTTTTATCTAGCTATTTATCTCATTTTGCCAGAAAAGCATGGATTGTGGTGTTTGAGCTTGTTTGTTGCTTGGCAGGTCCCTTGTGTTTCATGATTTCGTTGCAAAGTGCCTTACAAAGGAACCTCGTTTACGTCCTACTGCATCTGAAATGCTGAAGGTGTTGAGACTAAATGACTAAACGGCAAATATAACATGAAAATTAGGCATTCTAGTCCTCTGGATGCATCGGCTGTTCACACTTTTTTCTATTTTTTTACAAACTCACTTTACCTTGTCCATTTTCATACTACGAAATATCTTGAATGAAGAAGTGAAACGTCTCTTATTTCTTCAATAGAAAAGGGGATCTTTTTGGTCATGGCTAACTTGATGTGTAATTCTATTCGGAGAACAGCACAAGTTCATTGAAAAATGCAAATGTGGAGCCTCAGCAATGTTGCCAAAACTAGAGAAGGCCAGACAAGTTAGGGCTTCAATGGCTCTGCAAGCACAGGATGTCGTTTCTGTTGAACCTGAAGTAAGTCTGCAGCGAAGTTCCCATTCTTTCAGCAACTGTGGTTTCTCCACCTAAACCTGCCTGAGAAATTTTTTAATCATTTTTCACTTGGAACAGACACCAGAGTGCCCAAAACTGAATGAGGATTATGGAGATACTGTTCCATCCGGGAGACCCCAGGTGGCAGATGAAATGCCCAAATCTGCTGGTGGTGAGCACCTGGCTGGAGAAGGTAGGCATTTCTGCCTGTCTTTATAGCTTATGTCCTTGCTGAAGCTTGTTAGGAGGAGAGAGTTATTCCATAATTTCACAACTTAGCATGTGACCTTGTCTGAATTAGTTTTGCATCGTATGTCCCACATTTATGCATAATGCTCCAATCCAAGTGCAAAAGAACATCATCTTAGTTACTTAGCTTAGCTGAGAAAAGGCCACTGGAAATAATTGCTAGTTGGATATGTGAATCATGGATAAATTTTCAATTGTGGAGGATTACAAATTTCTGGTCTCGTACATGGAGGCTTTTTCTGGCTGTGCGTTTACCTGACATGAGGTAAGTTCTAAATAAGTATATCTTCTTGATTGTTCTTCTTAACTTGCATTTTTTATAAGTAATAGTTCCATGGATTTTGATTTTGAAGAACTTGCTTTTTTGTTCATCTATAAAGATTCAATTATATAAAACTCATATGTGTTTTTCGGTTACATATCATCATAATTATAATAACTACATTTTTTTTAGTGTAGTTATTTATGTTCTGTATCTGATTTATGAAGGGAGAAACAAAAGCCAAGAGAAAGTCAAAAGAATATGATCTGTTTCTTGGAAAATGAAGATTTATAGGAAGTGAATAGTGGAGTTTCATTTCTCTGATATGTTGGAAATCATAGTATTTTGTTACTTTTGAGTAATATTTTGGAAATAGTGGCAGTCACGTATCTATTTATTGTCACAGCCCAGGCAGATTACCTAGATTACTCTTATTTGTAGTCAGATTTTCTTTTGAAGCACTATAGTTTTAGGATAATATTTGCATGCAGTTGCTCATCCTTTCGTGATTTACTGTGATTAGTTTATTCTTTTGAAGCGTGCTATCCTAGGACAAGTGTTGCTAAACAGTGGCTCTCACTCTTTCATAATTTGTGCATACAGTAGACTTTGGAACTGTAGTAATTCATGGTGGGGAGGAGACAGATAAAGGAATCCCTCTGAATGAACTTGGTGCTAGAGATTCAAGGCAGGATCTAGGACACTTGGAAAGCCCTCCAGTTGGTGGAACAGGAGGCAAATCAACCGGCTCCTGGTATTTCACTCCCTTTTGCTGCTGATGTTTGTATATTTATGTATTTCCTGTATCAGACAAACAAAACAAAGAAATTAATAGATGAAAATTTTTTAGTTCTTAGAGGCTTTCTTTCAGCATGTAGGATTGATTTGGCAAATGTTTTATTAGTAAATTCAGTTGGCCAGGCAGGCCATGCGCCAGAACAGAATTGTTCTCTCTCTTGCTTTCTAGCCAAGCTGATATTTGCTAATATTGTTATTTCTGCCAGGGTTGATAATGCGAGAGCTGCGAATGACATTTTGACCGGAGAAACACATCCTGCTTTACAGACTACAAGGACATTGCCTCCTGTGCCTGGTTCTTATTCACAAAATCTCAAGAAGGGTGGTACACTTCAATCACATGTTGGACGATCTGGAAAGACGGGCACTTCCCCTTTGAAGAATGAAACTGTCAGCAAAAAAGCTTTTGCATTACAAGACAAGGTTCCTCAATTTTATTATATAATGAATGGATATTGTCTACTCTTTACTATTGAATGTTGTCTGAAGTGCTATGGAATCAGGTGTGATCTCAGCTTACCTGAACTCAATTGTTTTGCAGCTTTGGTCCATATATGCGGCTGGAAATACTGTGCCTATTCCATTCTTGAAGGCAACGGATATCTCTCCTATTGCTCTCTTGTCGGACAACGTTCTTGGAGGCATGCAGCGGGATAATAGTGAAGCAGGGGATGTCCTGCAAGAGCTTTTCAGTGGAGATGGACCATCTAGAAAGGGCCGGCGGTTGCAAAATGAGGTCACTGTCTTTCTTTTTCTCTTTCTTATGTTCTTGTGTAAGAGTGGATACTCATGCCTAGATACTGGCGTCTTACGGGTTCACTGTTATTCTGATCTTATGCAGATGCCTGTTCCTGCAAGCGTCTACAAAAGACTAGCTTCAAGTTCTACACTGCTGAATCTGGCACAGGCTTTGGCCTACCATAAGACGTAATAATTGCTTCTATTTTCCAATCAAAGCAGTGTAGTATTTTCCTGCAAGCGTAATCGTCATAGTTTTCCAAAGTTGTGTTTGCGGTTGGTGCAGGTGTTATGAAGAGATGCCACTCCAAGAGTTGCACGCAACTCAAGAACAACAAACCATTCAGAATCTCTCTGATACACTTCGAACCATTCTCCGTTTGTAAGTAATCGCGTGCTAACAGAGTATAACTGCATTCTTCTATTTGCGTTTGGTATCACGAAAAAGGCAAACTTTCACATTTTCTCTTTTTTGCCCCCACTTTACTCCCCTCTCCTGTTTTGTTAATTGGACAAGTGAGGTTACAACTTGTAATCTCGTAGGGTTACAATCAATTTCAATACTTTAGTTATAGGCTAAAGCTCTTTAGCTAACCTTTTCTCTGTATATACTCCTTTTTTCTCTTTGAGAAATTAGTTAGCATTTTAAATTTCAAATTAATAGAAGCGAAGTGGTCATTTTCAGTTATTTAAATGTTGGGTGATTAGGCACCTCACCATTCAGGACAGCTCTTTTAATGTCTCGCCCAAATCACCGTCATCCTTGTTGACAAAACGACACTTATCATCCTTGTTAGCAATACGACACTCTCCACTATCAGTCTTGTCATTTACTTACCTGTAAAATGTAAATATGGAGCGAGAGAATCAATAAAAGAAAGACGCGTGAGAGAAAAAAGATGACAAATTACTGGAGTGAGAAATCGTTAGCGGTTGGAGAAGAGGAGCAACATATGATCATGTAACTAAGAATTGCTGCTGGAGGCTAGTAATTGTTTGTTGTTAGCCATGTCATACTCTTCCTCCTCAGAATCTTCTAAAAATATATTTGATTATTGATGTATTGTGGAAGGGCAGAGTTTGGTTTCTGTATCACAATTGATTCACCTTAAAAGAACCAGTTTAGCTTCGTATAAATTGATTGATGGCTAATAATCAAATTATGCATCCTCTCTGTTTTTTGACTAAGGAACAAGTATTATGCTTCTTATTTATCATCAAAGGATATTCACATAGAGAATGTATGACCAACAAACAGGACTAGAAGCCAAAACTATATAAATAAATTCGACAAGAGATCGTTATTAAAAATAGAATTAATAATTGAAAGGGATTATGATGGAGCATAAAAGGGAATAGAAAAGAAAGGGGAATATATCCATGTTTGGGAGGCAATTAAAGGGTATGATTATGAGATAAGTGGACCACTAGAGGCATTATTCAATCTTATATCAAACTGCTGATTTAGACTTTTCCTTTTCCACTAAATGGACAATCATAAAAATTGGGTTGCCCCAACTTCATTGGTTCCTATTTGGTTCTCAGTTTTCCATCCAATTCACTCCCTTTCTATTTTACATTTTCGTATATGTTTCGTCATTCTTACTGTAAAGTTTGAAGTGACAGTTTTGTCAGAAAATGCAAACTACATCTTTTGCTTAAATAAGTTTCAAACTAATAAAATTTAGAACAAGCATAGTTATCAAATCAAGTCAAGTCAACTATTAAGGTGGACATAACAACTTTCACTCTATTGAACTAGCCATTAAGCCTTGATTAGTCCAATGATAATGTACAATCTTTTTCTTCGAATCCAATATGAGAGAAGCAGATGAAGAATAAGCCCTACCACTGATACTGATTTGACATCGGTTTTCAAGCGTTGTTGTGTCCACAACGTCATCCATGGCCACTTGAATGCAAGACAAGTCCAAAAAGAAACATGAAATATAAATAAATGATCCTTCATATTTTTCATGCTTACGAATATTTTAGATTTTCTGAAAATTCATTATGCAAATATATGATCATACACTACACAATATTTTGCAAATAGATATAGTTGTCTTGTGGAGTTATTACTTTAAACTTCACAATATTTAGATGTACTATAATAATACTTATTATTAAATATTGTAACATGGAATTAGATGGAGCCTTAAATAGCAATATTAATATTGAATTAGGTACAAGAATCCGTCTGTTGCATTTGTACTTGTTATATAGACATGAAGTTACTTGACATTGATTGGAAAGAAACCATTTTTAACTGTACATATGCCATCCATTTTCTAAAATAATAATACTAATGATAATAAATTTCTTAACCCTTTCCTTTTTAAGCAATCAATCGGATATTTTCTTTTTAAGCAATCAATCGGATATTTTCTGGTCAGAAAACAAAGAAATTAAATTAGATTGCACAAAATTTAAAGAAACAATAACTCCAATCTTAAACTTCAATGCTTTTTTCGTAATATTCATTGAAAAATGCCTTTTTCAAAATAATTATAGCAAATATTTTTTATGACTAAAATTTTATCGTTAAAAAAAATTATTCAACCTAAAAATTTAAATTGTTAGGTAAAGCCTAAGAATGATTTTATATCCTAAAAATGATTTTATGTCTTTAATTTATTTTTATATGTAAATGTTATTAGATATATAATTATTCATAGATCTCACATAACATTTTAAACTTTTGGGTTCAATGATTTCGTAACATTTCATAACATAGTGTCACACCCTGATTTTGGATCGGCTTGACTCGGGTCGAGTCCGGGATGATTCTGGACCATTTCGGGTTAGTCTTGGGCCATTCCGGGTTGATTCAGATCCTTCTGGACCGTTCTGGGCCAATTCTGGCCCGTTCTGGGGCGTCACACGCCGCATATGTTTTGGACCCTCGCATATGTACAAACATACGCGATCGCGTATGTTTGTGACACGCCGCATATGTGAGCATACACAATCGCGTATGTTTTTAGGGTTTAGCATATGTTGACATATGCGATCGCGTATGTCTCCGGGACAGCAAATTTAAAAGCTTTGGAACTCCATTTTGCAAGAGGTTGGCAAATTGAGAGCTACGGGATTAGGGTTTCTGACGGCTAAAAACGTGATTAATCCTCACTTAACCTAATTTTGATAAATCTAAGCCATTAGGGTTAAAACAAACTCAA
>CANYBF010712589.1:0-13929 GCA_948192965.1 Dalechampia spathulata
ATCTTTTGGTTTGTTGTTTTAAAATGAAAATTTTAAATTTCTTCCGCTGCTTAATAACTACACAAACCAACACAAGATTCCATAATGGAATCGTATATTATATTTCCTCCTTCGGGAGTTAAGTCTCGAGACATAGGCATAACAAAAGGGCCTACGGGCCAGGATTTCAGTTGTCCTCCTTCGAGAGTTGAGTACCGGTACATAGGGATCCAGTATGGGAATATATTGTGCACAATAACGAAAGAGGGAAGAGAGTACAAAATAGGAAAAGGAAACGGGGCAACATAGCATTGCATTGTATTGCCTATTATTTGACATGCTTACTTATATTATATGTGTATATGATAGCTAGTACCACTGAGTCTTTGACTCAGCGTTTATCAATTGATGAATGCAGGTTCCGAGCCTACCGTAGAAGGCCCAGAATAGTGATTACCAGGGTCAGCTGAGGGGTGGATTCATCAGCAAATCCCTGTCTCGATGTGGTCTGGAGCAGTCGAGCATACTTTCATTTTATAGCCTTGTATTGTAGCTTGTAGAGTTTAGCGAGGCAGTAATGTATTTGTAGTTTGGTGGTGACTTGTACGGTGATTGTAAACAGAACCTTTGTATATTAATAAATATACTTTTATTATAGACATGTTCATTCAATTGAATGTTTATTGTTATCTAGGGTTATGTTCGGTTTTGTTTGATGATTTCACCGCCATACTATCTATTGTCCCCATACGACATCTATTTACACATGTACAGGTATCCCTTGTAGTGATATGGCGGTTTCCCATACGGGAGGTCGTTATGTATGCTACGGGAGCATGTTACTCCAGGTGTGGGCTGGGCGTGACATTGGGGGCATTAAAAGGAATCAAAGTTCCAGATAGTTATTCCTCAAATATTTCAAGATGTGTGAAGCTTAAAAAGAGAAAAATAATTGGATTGAAGAGTCATGATTGTCATATTTTGATGCAAGGTATATTATCTATAGTAGTGAGAGGCTCTTTACCAAGGAAAGTGTGTAAACCAATTTCTAATTTATCGATATATTTTCAAGAATTATGTTCTAAGGTTCTCAAAATAAGTCATCTTGAAGAATTATAGGTGTAAATAGTGGAAACATTATGTTGTTTAGAAAAGATCTTTCCCCTATCCTTTTTCACAATTATGATGCACTTAGTCATGCATTTAGCTACTGAAGCAAGATTAGCAGGACCAGTACATTATTGTTGGATGTACCCAATAGAGAGGTTTGTTATTATATCTTCTTTTTCATATTTAACATATTGCATTGATGATTTTTTGACATTTTTATTATTAACTCTTATCTAGGTACTTGTTGACTTTAAAGTGTAATGTGCGAAATAAGGCACGTCCAGAAGGATCAATTGCAGAATGGTATATAATAAATGAAACCATAACTCGCTGTTCAAGGTATTTTGATGATGTTGAAACGAGGTTCAACAAACCTTCATAAAATAATGATGAGTGGAATTTTACAATCACCCAAGATACTCAACTACACTACACAACTGGTCGACCAATTGGAAAAGTATTCCATGCAATTCTTGATGAAAAACATACTTGCAGGCTCATAGATATGTCTTATACAATTCAAATGTGGTAGCTTCGTTCATTGAGTATGTATTTTTACCTTATTGAGTAAATTACAATGTCATATATACATACTAGGATATGAAAAGGTATATTTATGTTCTTAACAGGGAGCATCAAAGTATAATTAGATGCCAAAATCGTAGTAAAAATCGTAATCATGAGATTTCAGAAGTGGAATTAGAAAGAATTCACCATTTAAAGTTTAATGATTGGTTTCACTCTTATGTAAGTTTAGCTTATATATTATTCATTTTCATCTTTCCTTTTTTAATTACTATAAAAATGACTATTTAATATAATTTGTATCCCTTAAATATTTAATAGGTTGATAAATTGGTAGAGCTTAAAAGTCTAAGAGTGAATGATCATGTTAAATGGTTATCCCAAGGTCCAAATTTTATTACTAAAAGATATAAAGGATATATCATTAAAGGTATCAGGTTTCATACCAAAGAAAGGGAGAGTAGTAGAAAAACTCAAAATAGTGGTATGATGGTGACTACAAAAATATCACAATTGAAGGAGGAGATCATTTATTATGGTGTTTTGAATGACATAATTGAGTGAAATTATTATGATAAGTTTCACATTGTATTATTCAAATGTGATTGGGTTGATGTTGAAAGAGGAAATGGAATAAAGAAAGATTCACTTGGTTTCACACTCATGAATCTACGAAATTTGATTCACACTGGTGCACATGTAAATGATAAGCCATTCATTTTTGCATCATAAGTGCAACAAGTGTTTTATGTTCAAGATACATTACAACCTGATTGGCATATTGTGACTAAGATAAAACCTCGAGATTTGTATGAATTAGGAGATGAGTTAGCATTTGATTGTAACTAAGAGCTTCCTTTGACTAATGATGGCGATGATTTTGAACCAAATATTGAGGTAATAGCAGAGCAGTGGGTTAAAAATGATATTGATGGCATGATTGTGAATCCAATAGTTGAAGATGAACATGTTGATGAGGTTTCAAAGGAGGATTGATATGAATATTAAATAAAAGGTATTACTATATTGTTTGTAATTTATTTGATGTTGGATCCATTATTTGATGCATTTTAGTTATTAGTTGATTGATCTATATTGTCATTTGTTGTTCCTATTAGCTTATGCTATATTAATATAGTTTAACTTCTCTTTTTTTACCTCATTTCCTATTCTCAGAGACTACTTCGAAGCTTGATACTTTAGTTAGTGATATTGAAGATGTTATAGCTGCTGCTATGAACAAAAACCTGAGAAAAATTCATTTGCAAAGAATCCAAAATGTGCACGAATTATTAGTAATGGATTTACGGAAGTTATTATTATTTTATTAGTTATTAAATTTTTACTATCATATTTTGTGTGTGGTACTAAAATATTATACTATCCTATATTGTCTTTAGATGTAAAATAGTATATGATATGTAATCATCTGGATTTACCGACATCCTGATCAAGGAAACCATGTGCCACAACTTCAACTATTTTAAGTATTCTTCATAATCAATACTTTAATTGATTTTATTTTTAAAAAAATTAATACAAACTTCATTTAATTTTAATTTAAATTTAAAATCCAAGTTTCAATAATAAAGAAATTTATTTATTAATGTAATGTTTCAGTAAAAATATTTTTTGAAATTTTAAAAAAAATAAATGGTTTAAATATTTTAAAAATATAATAAATATTTATAAAAAATGATGATATTATAATAAAATAAATATGCTAATGATATTATAGTATAATTATATGAATATTTTAAAAGAGCTTAATAGGTTCAAGTTTAAACCTTCATTATTATATATACACAAATGATTAAATTTAAATTTAACCTTATTAATCTCAATTTTGGACAATTAATCAAACACTTAGATGTCTCAAATTTTGATTTATATTGTTAAAATAATTAAAAATACTTGAAAAAATATAGATAAGGTTTTGTGGACATGTGTTATAGTAGCTCTTGAAAGAACAAATAACGCAAATATGGCTAAACATCAATCAAGAACAATCCATTTCCAAGTGTCATTGTTAAATAGTGTTTCTATATGCCAGTGTCATTGTTATTATGCCTCAAGTTAATTTGACTTTAATTTTATATATAATTATAGTATATATTATATTATATTTAATTTATTTAATTATATGTATTTAATTAAAGAAAGAAATTCAACTTTCCCAAGCATAAAGTTATGAATTTATATATTTTTATTAAATTAACTTGAATTTAATTAGGTTGATTAATTTTTAAAATTTTAATATATATATATATATATATATATATATATTTGTTTAATGTGTACATTTTAAAATATATTCTTTTGATAAATTTATATTTTTGAAAATGCATTATTTAGTTTAAAGTATTTAATTTAATAAAAATGAATGAAATAAAATATATCAATATTAAATTTTACAAATATTAAAAATAAAATATTTTAAAGCTATTATCTCTTTATAATTTAAATTACAATACTATGTGATTATAATTTTTTCATGTTCCAACAATTTATCCTAACAATATTCCCGAAGGCGCCTATCTCCTCTAAAAAAATTTAAAATTACCCCCACATATCCCATCCCATTTTCAACCTAATTCTTTTCCATATTGTAGTGGACAAAACGTGTGTGAAGTGGTGTGGAAACTGAAAGTCCAAATTTCTAAATTCTTCTTATGAATACTACCCGCCAGTGAGAGAAATTTTTCAGATTATCAAATTCTTTTTATCAAGTGTTCAATCAAGATTAAATATCATCAGGTATGTGATAGGTTTAATCATTCTATAATTTTCAATATTTATATTTTTAGATATCTAATCAAATGAAAAATAATATCATATGTATATTATTAGTAGGTTTAATCATCTCATCTTTTCAATATTTGTTTCTTCTATTTAATTCTATGTTGCTACTAAACTGTATCTTGTTGCATAATAAAATCTACTACAAATTAATACTAAATGAGTTCAGGAAATATGAGTCATTAATTTTTTGAATATGATTATTTAATTTTATTTACAATATGTAAGTTGTTTAAATTCTTTTTTTTTGTCAAAGCAATGCTTAGAGATATTTATTAGTTTTTATAAATTATATTAATTCTTTTGATGTATTTATGTATATTGATAGATTTTGAGTTAAAAAATGTTGAAGAGAATTCAAAACAAGAATGCAAAATTCCAACATAAGAAAAGGAAGATGTTTGCTTCTAATTCTTCACATATTCAAGAATTTCAACTTGTCAATGAAGATGAGTATGATGAACAAAATTTAGAGTCATATACCAATCCACAATCATTAAATTCTGATAATATTGAGGTGAATTTGGATGATGAAGAGTGTAAGTATTATAAACCTATTTGAATCAAATTTTTTTATTGTATTAATATATGTTTGTTAAGTTATAATTAATATTTATTTTGATGACAATGTAGTTGTTCATAACAAGCCATAAAAAACTCAGGGACGTACTGTACTTGCAGATATTTGGAAACTAGACTTAATAAACTTTAATTTGAGTAATTAAACAAAATTTTTGGACAACGTTAAGGCCTCCAAAAGTCAATTTTAATTCGAGTCAAAATTTCTACTGAGGTAAAAATTCGAGTTTGCATACTTAAGGTTCTATTTCGTTTTTCATATAACCAAATGCCAATTTCTTCATTTCAACACCTTATTCCATCTTACATTCATGCATTCTTATAAGTTATTCATTCATACCAATTTTTAGAGGCCAAATAAGAAAAATGATAATTTTGGGCAGCAACTTTTTAAACACTTTCTCCTTTGTACCATTTCATTTCAAATGCAAGTTTGACATTCTAATTCACTTCCATTTGCACTCAAATTACACAATCAATATCCCAACACATAATTTAAGCATGTCATCTATAAAAATCAAGCCAAAACATAATGTTTGCCCTTTATACTACAAGGAAGTCATGCTTTCAAAATAAGGCAGCAAACATCCTATTTGCAATCACTACTCTTCTTCCACTTTCCTTCACCCTTTTCATATCTTTTAGCATATTTTATCACCCCATATTCATCATTCACATATAGCACAATAAATTAAGAGTTAATTACATCATATACAAAGCTAGGGTTTGTATGAAAACTCATATACATACACAACTTCATTTCGATTGCACCAATATAGCATGTTAAGCATGCTTACGCATATATCTCACCAAATTCATCATTTTTCCTTCATTTACTTCAAATTCTTCATGCTAGCAGAAAACCCTACATGCTCCATACATCTATTATATTAAAGAATATGAAGCAATAAGCACACATGTGAAGGGCACAAGCTTGAAAACCACTTAAATATAGAATTTCCATGAAACAATACCTTAGATTTATGATTTTCTTTAAGCTAAAAGTGCAAGAAGGAGGAGGAGAAGAAGCTTTCAAAATTTTTTTGGAGTTTTGGAATGGTAAATCCCTTTTCCCTTCTCTTTATTCCCTATTTATGATTTCTTTTATTATTTTTAAAGAAGGAGACAATCATATGTTGACATTTGTCAACATATAGTTAGTTCCTTAATTAAATTGGATTCTTACTCCAATTAATTACTTTCTACCTAATTCCATACCATGGGCATACATATCATACATGTCATACATGCATACATGCATATGAGTATACACATACATACATATTTTTAGTTTCCATAATTGCCCCTCTCTTTTTATAAAATGACATTTATATCCTAAATTCATACTTAACATTTACTTAATTCTAACTTCACCACCACTTCCTCTTATGCATTTTATCATGTGCATTCACATACGATAACATGTCTAGCATGCCAAGACGTCACATTCTACGTCTCAATTCCATAATTAAGCATTATTAAAGACATGCGCATAACCACTTCCAATGCACATCTTAAGGCAATTTAAACACTTTCTCATCACTTAATGTCTCTTTTCATTTCTTTTATATTCCTTTCTCTATAATTTCTATATCTTATGGACTTTCCATCATCTCTAAAATATTTAATGACACATTTATCAATTCAAGGTATTCATAATCATTCCTTCATTGTCACATCCTCACTTTTAGCATGAAAAAGTATTAATGATTCGGGTAATGAAATTATCCATATACGATCAAAAATAAGGTAATGATATGGAATTATGAAAACACACGTATTTCAAGGTAAAATTATAAATATTATGATAACGATAGGAGATATCTTTCAGGATTAAGAAATGATGATAAGATGATAGTAGATTAAGTCAAATGCGAAAAATAAGCTCGAATGTGTAAAATTGGATCGAGCGATACATTGCATGTATATCGAGGTAAAAATATTTATGTATGCATAGAAATGCATACAATTGAGGAATTAAGGTAAATTATGATTGTGTTTGGGGTATATATAATTTATAAATTAAGTATGATTAAGGATTGTATAAATGAATTATAAGAGTGAAAAATTTATGTATAATATATATATATATATATATATATATATATAGAAATAATTATGGATTAGTGAAAAATGGAATATTAAATAAGTATATTGAAATATTTATATCTAAGATGATTGATATAAAATAAGATTTAAGAATATAAAAAAAAAGTTTAATAAAGTGGAAATTAATTTATGATGTCATAAATGATAATGATGATGTAAGCGAATGAGCTTAATTGTGGTTTTAATTTTATATAGAATGATTAATTAAGGATTTATAATGTAATTGTGAAGGTACATAATGATAAGAAAATATTATAAAATTTAAATTAGTAAGTTTTATTAATGACATCATGATGATGTCATAAATGATTATGATGATATCATAATTGAATTATGGAATTTATGGAGTAAATAAATGAGTATTATTTAAAGGATAAGAGATAATAATAAAGTATTATTTTAGATATGTGATGAAAAGAAGTAAATAAATTATAGAATATAAAAAGGAAATAGGAAAAGGAAAATTAAATTGATGATGTGTATCATGGAGTAAATTTAATTAAGTATTTATTTGATGATGAGGAAATTAAGAAAATGATATATTATGTAGTATTGAAATATGGAAAAGATATTTGAATAAATAAATGGGTGTATGGGTAATTGGAAAAGGAGGTATAGGAAAATGGAAAAGTATATAGGGAAGTGGTGTAGTGGAAAGAGAGAGAAGGTGGAAATATTATTTTAATTAAATAAAAATGATGACATGGAGGGGCATTTTATGTTGATATACGAAATTTGGGATGGAAGGAAGTATTAACATACATATTTTAAGTTTTAAAGGGAGGAAAAATCATATTTTTCATGTATTTGGGTTCAAATGGTATGCATTTAAGGGTATTTTGGTCTTTTAAAGAGTGTTGCCCTAATTGAACCCACATATCCTACGGTTTGAGTTGTCTTTCAAAAAAAATTTCATTCTTTTTCTTTCATTATGTTCAAGCCATATTACTCTCCGCATTTCCCTTCTTCCATGGCTCATTTTCTTATTTTCTTTTGTTCCTTCTTCATTCAACCTTCATAGAAACCGTATACCTTCATCTTTCTCATACGTTTCCTTTCTGAATCTTCATGTACAAGACAAAGACCATATGTTTAGTGTATGGTATGGATTCAAGATATCTTATTTTCATTTATCTAAGAAGAAGCCGAAATGTTATACTCTTGGAGGCTAGAAACTGTAACTTGTCAAGCTTCTTCTCATTCGGATTTTTCAAGTTTGTGTTGGTTTGGTATGTATTCTTTCATGTGAGGCCAAAATGACTCCATTCTATTCTTGTCATAATGAAGGCCAAACCATTTCTTTCATGATTATCCAAGAGTAAATTAAGATCTGACGTATTCATTAGTTTAACCTTACAACCGTAACTTATGGGTGATTAATCCTTCTTTTCTTGTTGGATCTTGCTTATGAGGTACATGCAAGGGAATATTATGATGGAAAATGAGTTAAGATGAAAGGATCCTTATAGATTAGTTGAAAACATAAAGAAAGAATCAAGTTTCGTTTATTTTAGTCATTTTTATTTAAAGGTGAGCTAGTTTGGTGATAGATCTTCAAATTATTTACTTGTTTGAGTATTTTAGTGATGGGATCGAATTATTTTATTTATGGAGATCATTTGGACGAATGGTTTTAAGCTTTAAGGGGTCATTGCCGTATGGTTTGGGTGATTTTTAGTAGTTTCTAGTTCTTAGATTGATTGTTAGTTGTTTAACCATGTAAAGTTGATTGATTATTAGTGGATTAAGGTGTGTGTGAGTGGTTTTCTACTTAAGGCTGTCGAATATGGTAGCAAATTAATTAGCAAAATGGTATAATTAAAAGCTAAATTAGAAGATTAAAAAGATTAATTAGCAATTTATTAAAATATGATTATGTCACATCCTGCATTTAGTGGTTTATTTTGCATTCATAAATTGATGTTATGTTGTGTTTTCTATGTTATTGGTATGAAAATGATATAAAATTATAATTATGTTGATAAGTATAAGATAAAAATTGAGTTTAAAGCTTATAAAAGGATATTGAAAATTTTACCGCAAACCCTAAAATAGATTTTAAACGTCACTAAAATGCGGATTCTAAGTTATACAGTGAATTTGATTGAATGGTTTTGACCATTGTGCTTGTATTAACTTAGATTAGATATATGTACATTTTGAAAATTTTGGATTAAAATTTATTTATGATGTCATAATTATGTATTATTTATTTAAGTGAATATTTTAAGGTATATTAAGGAAGTAGGATATGTAAAGTAAAAATGAATATTAAATTTGTAAATTTTATAATTAATTTTAGTTATTAGTGGTCTAATTATAATTTGAAATTTTATGACATGATAATGTTATTAATTTGAAGTGATGATGTCATAAATAAAAAATAATAAGATAAAATAATAAGGAAATTAGTGATATGAAGATAATCAATAGATAAATAGAATAAATTAGATTATATTTTAATTAGAATAAATAATAGGAGTATAATATGGAAAAGTCATTTGGGAATTTAAAAATATAAATATATATAGGTGATGGAAGTGGATATTATTGGGTGGAGGATGGAATTATTTTAAAAAAAATGTATTTAGGAATTAAGGGGAGTAGAAATATGTATTTAGCATAGGATTGGAGGGGATTTAATACAAAATCCCCATGTATATACGTATGGCATATGAAGGGAGGGGTAATAGTGTCTTTTTAGTTGCATTATTAAGGTTATTGACATAATAAGGGATGCCCTACTTACCCATTTCCTTTCTTAGCTGCCCATCCCCTCTCCAATACATCCAAAAACTTCCATCTTATCCTCTTATCTTCATGATTGAACCCAATCTTCTTCCTCCACTCAATTTCTATCATTTTGCTTATTTTTGGTCTTATCTTCTTCCTTTTCTTCTTTAAAACAACCGACATCTTCTTTATTTTCATTTTTAGTTTTGCTTCTGCCTTAATAAACTACATGAAAGCTACATGATTGGGTTCACTTCAAGCCGCAACTTCCTTGTTTTCCTTGTTTCTTAAAGAGGCCGAAGTGCTGTTGCTGTAACCGTTCAAAGATTCTATTTTGTTCTTCTTCTTTTAGCGATTTTCTTTGGGTTTCAAGTAAGAACTTGGCGTTTTATAAGATTCTGGCCGAATATCATCTTCCTTCTCATCTTTCAAAGAGGGAACCAAAGCATGTTTCTTGTTTTGTTCTAAGAGTAAGTTAGATTCCTCTCTTTTTTTTGTTATTTCTTAAAAAGCTGAAGCTTTAGTGACCTTTAACCTTAATTCTTATTTGATTTAGCCATTTTAAATGAACATGCATGTGATTGTTAAGGAGGTTTCACATCTTATGAATTGAAGGTGAGAGATGGTGCACGTTTTAGAGCTAGTTCACAAGGAGAAAACCATATGTTAGTTGATTTTCTTAAAGGTGAGCTTTGTTAGTGTTAGATCTATTAATTTTGCACACTCTATGAGCGGAATGATTCTTGGCCAAACTATTTTGTGGTTTTTGGTTTGTTATTGTTGATTTCTGGATGGTTAGATGGATTTAAGTTGCATAAAGGTATGGAATAAAATGTTGGTTTTGAGTGGGGTGCGTGTTTGGTGTGTTTTTCCTTGTAGCCGAATTATGAGAAGATTAATTTCATGAAGATGGTAAATTGAAAATGGTTTTTGGCAGAAGATTTTGATTAAGAAGGAATTAATGGTTAATGATAAAAACAAATTAAATGTTTCATGCGCATAGAGTGATATTTTTAAGTAAAATGTATGTTTAAGTTAAGAGTTAAATATGATATGATTTGGTAAGTTTGATTTAATGATTAAGTTAAGAAGTTAAGTAAAATGAAAGTTATAATAAGAGAAATTTGGAGATTTAACTTAAGATTTATGTAAATATTTTATGAAATTCAAAGAAAGGGGTGTATGATTATGAAGCTTCTATGAATTTAAATGAAATTTAAATGAAATTTCTGTAAGTATAAGAAATGAAGTTTTGGCAGATAAATAGAAGTCATAAAAAAAATTATATATATATATATATATATATATATATTAGGGATAACAGACTATCTATTTAAATAAATTTTATTGAGATACAGATATGAAAATGAATTTTATTAAGATTAAGGTTTTTATGATAAATCAAATAGGAAGTTTTGATGATTAAGAAATTATAGAAGATGATGAATTTAATTTTAAATTATTTTAGTTTAAAACAATAAGCATAACATTTAAACATATGTTAATATATGAATTTTGATAGTTAAGGTTAAATTTTTGATTAAAAATAATAATATAATATTATGACATGAGTTGAGGTTATGATTATATTTTGGTGAGGAAAATTTCTGTTTTCAATAGTAATATTTATATAGCAGTTGTATAATGAAAGAAGTTAATTAGACAATTTAGGATAATAAAATGATATTACGTTTGATAATTCTTTAATATTAATTATGATGATATAATTATTTAAGCAAATAAGTAATGAAATTAAAAATAATCTAAGGTAATAAACTCATAAATTGATATTTTCGAGTTTTAAAACAATAATAATACATAAATATTATGATGGGATTTTAATAAGGTTTTTGTTATTAAAAATAAAATAATTTTGTTTTAGACTATGATTATTCCAATCAAATGATGTTAAACAGAGTTATATGTTATTTAGAATAATAAAGTTTTCTGGGGTATTAATTTATTTAATAATTAGTAGAAAGAATAATAAGAATGTAAATGAATTTATGGAAATAATTATAGAATCAATTTTAGCTCCTTATGTAATTGTTTGTTAACGACATGATATGATGTACATTATAATCTTAAATGGGTATTTATCTATTAAAGAAACAGTTTTAAGATATGTGTTATTTTTTTAGGCATTTTATATAATAAAAAGGTAAAGTAAAAATTTAGACTTTAATTCAAGTTAAAATATTATTTAAACAGATAACTAGTGATAATAGGTTTAGGGTATTAAAACAAAAAAAATAATACTTACTAAATATAAAGAAGTTATATTAGTAATGCTGGGATAAATAAAATAAAATGATTTAAAATGATTAAATAAGTTATTATTAAGATGAATTATGAATGTTATTGATTTACGCTATAATTAGGAATATAAGAAGAATAAAAGATGAATTTAATTTCTAATAAAAGATTAATATTGATTGTAAAATAGGTCAATCAGTGGAAAATATTCACGTATCACCGAAGGATATTAACAAAGGGAAGGACATACCAGGTTTGTGCTAGAATTTTTGAAGTCCTCGATCAGTAAATGATCAAAGAGGCAATGATTTGGTAATGTAATAGCATTACAACAATTTATTTTAATTATGCATTTTATATCTATCATGAACATAAAACATTTTACCATAAACATGACATAGCATGACATGATGATATAAGGAGAAAATGAATATGATCTGATATGAGGAAAAAGTTAAATGATTATGCTGGGCATAATGATATAAATTCCTATGGGAAATATAAAAAAATTATCATGATATAAAAAGACATGGAATTTAAATAAAATGAGCTCATATGTTCAGAATTAAAGTTATGGCATAAGGAAAGACCCAGTAAATGCACATTAAATAATATGATGAATGAGAAATAAGTGGGAGAATGCATAGCATAAATGCATTCTTATAAATATGTACTGTACATATTTCATGACATATGACATATTATGAGGTGAATCCATGATATGATTTAAATAAATCAACTGTTATTGAATATGAATTCTGATTGACATGTTATCATAACCGTGCTAAATAAATACATACCTTTATGACATATTAAAAAAAAATCTATGCTTATTGTTTGATATGTTTAACACAATGATTTCTTGGTATCAACATTTTGTAAAATATAAATGTTTTAAATTTTTAACTAGCACCACTGAGTTTATTCTCAGCGTTTGTCAATTTATAAACGTAGGACCAAGCAAGGTTGCAGAAATGGAACCTCAGTAAAGCAGCTGGACATATCAACATTTTGTTGGTAAATGGTTTAAGTATCTTTTCAGACTTCTATCGTTATAACTTATCATGCAACTATTTAAATGAAGTATTCTGGCAGTCAAATAAGTAAGTTTGATAAAATTAAAGAAATGTTAACTATGAATGTGTGTATGTTATAACTTTGATGATATAATTATGATGTATAAACTGAAACAATAAATGGCTTGAATAAAAATGAGATGCATGTTAGTAAGTTGTTTTTATAAAAAAAAATTTATGGAATGTATGAGATCCTTTATAGGATAACTATTGATTTCCTTAGTTAGGAAGTTAATAGTCATACTACGAGAGCATGTTACATAGCCGAAAGACATGACAGGTTAAGTTAAATTATGGTAAATGATGGTTTAAGATGGATTAATGGAGTATATTTGACTTATTGAATGAAATAATTAAAGAAATAAGTTAAGTGGATTTTATAATTGAAAATTAATTATATGATTTATAATAGAAGAGGGAATAAAGTATTTAATATGGTAAAAAAAATTAGGTATGGCATAATTAAAAGAATGAAGACAGAGAGGTATTATTTAATGTTGAGTGGGTATTATTGGAGTGGTTGGTCATATGTTATAGCAATTGATATTATAATTGATTATTTAATTCTAAAATTATTGTTAAAGAGGAAGTGGAAAATATTTAATAAATATAAGGTAAAGCATATGATATTTTAAAAGATATGGTCTTAAAGGAATATTTAGATATAATTCAGAGGAGCAAATATGGGATATGTGGTCATATTAAGTAAAAAGGCTTAAATGGTTGATAAATTTAGTAAATTAAATATTAAAAGAAGCTTTAA
>CANYBF010712801.1:0-30412 GCA_948192965.1 Dalechampia spathulata
GAATATTACATTATATTGAAATGAATATAATGAAATGAATATAATGAAATGAATATTACATTATATTGAATATAATGTAATAATATTTAAAATATTGAATATAATAAAATGAGAGTGTAATAATATTGAAATAAATAGCTACGGAATAGCGACAGTAGATTCCGTCGCTAATCCGTAGCTAAATAGCTACGGATTAGAGACGGATACAATTTCGTCTCTAAGCCGTCGCTAATTCGACGCGGCTAATTTAGCGTTAAATGGTGTAGCGACGGAATTTTTCCGTCGCTAAATCCGTCGCTATATGATATAGCGACGGCAAATTCCCTTTTAGCGACGGCAAATTTCCGTCGCTATTTCCCACATTTTTTGTAGTGTCTTGATATCATTTTATCTTTGGATAATGTGATTCATATACATACTTTTGGTTGATTGTTGAATATGTTTATTTGTCATTTCATGTTGAATTTGTTATGGTCAAATTGCATCCTTGCCATTATCTAATACCTTTTGGTAGCTCTGAAAAATCATTTTTCTTTTTTTTAATTTGTTTTAGATTTTGCTATTGTTGCACATGTGATACTTGATTAAACGTTAAAGTGTGAAGTTCCCTATGATAAGGATAATATTGGTTAAATGATTATTAACTAAATCAATTAAATATAATTTCAATTGATTCAATTTAATTAAATGAAGTTAATTGGTTAAAAAACTATATATTGGATTAGTTAAATGGTTAACAATATCATCAAAAAAATCAATCGGGTGATTAACAAACCAACCAAAGGCCCGTCCATATATTTAATTATTACATGATAATATTAGTATCAAGTATTTAACTAACAATTTATCTTAATATTTAATAATAATTCTTTAAGATCAACATTTGTGTGTATATAACATGATTACTTTAAATTCAAATAACATTAATATATTTTTTAATAATTTAATATAAGAGTGAAAAAACTAATATTTTCTTTCAAACAAGATTTAATTAAACAAATTTGAAACAAGATTCTTATATATTTAATGAAAATTAATGCTAAATTATTTTTATTAATTCATTTATATATTGTATTTATTTGGAAGGTATATAACATTAATAGCTTAATCAGAAAGGATAATATTTGTTTATTTAATATAATCATAAAAGAAAAAAGGCAAAAAAAGGAAGGCTAAGTTTGTCAGCGGCTCCACTCTTAATAAAATCCTCTTTTCTGCTTCGAGACCTAATCCTAACCTCGTAACAGTCGAAGTCTCGTTCTTAGATTTGCATGTTGAGGAAACCATGTCAGGGAAAGGGGCTAAGGGTTTGATTACTGGTAAAAACTCTGCTTCTGCTGCGGCAAATAAAGATAAGGATAAGAAAAAACCCATCTCTCGTTCTTCTCGCGCTGGCCTTCAGGTTTCTCTCTCTTTCTAAGATTTTTAGCTACAATTATCTTTAATGATTGAATCTGATATTGGGTTTTATTTATTTGTTAACAATCTGATAGATTTTTGTTATCTTTTTCTTCTTTTTTCCCCTTTACTTGATTAGGGTTTTAATTCTTTGCTTCTGTTTTGGGGTGTTAGCGCCTTTAATCTATGGATTATTTCTTAATTGTTGATTACGTTAGAGGTTTTTATCAATTGGGTATATGACAATTTCGAAACTTTGGTGATAGATTGGTTGAGTGAATTTTTTACTCATTTTTATTAGAATAATTCAGCTATAACATAGAAAATTAGCATGAACAGGAGCTGAAAGTTGGCCTTCTTTTGAAGCCAGAGGAAAATCAGATTGGCTTCCCTGATTTTTCGGTTTTCTTGGTTTGATGTTTCAGTTTCATGGTTTCTGTCTTTGCCTTTTCTTTTTCCCAAATCTGATATTGATCTTCAAATATAATATGTTATCCTAAATTGTAGGGTGATGAGTTCCATGTCGTCTGCTTCCTTTATCGACAAGGTTTGAGAACCAAACCGGACTGGCCTCTCTGACCAGTTAAAGTGGGAACTGGAGATTGATCTGGCCTGTAATATTAAAAACCGGCTTTTGTACATATACTTCAATAAATTGGAGTTGGCATAAGAGTCCCTCCAAAGTTACAAATGCTAAAGTCGTTCTCCTACCATGCTATTGTTCTCCTTATCAGAACTGCACATGCAATTCCTCTGTGTTCAACCTGTATCATCAGTTCACTGTTATTATTGGTGTCCCAATCAACGAACAGAATCCTTACTCTTGAAAAGCTCTATAATGAATTAGATAATAATGCACATAAAGTTACAAGCATTAATAAAAGAAGTGAAAAGGAAATGAAAAGATTGTATTTTCAAGGAGAATTGAGACATGGTTTGGATACGAAAATGGAAGGGCGGCCTATTAAAAATGTAACTGCAGTTGTTTCTTTTACTTTCTTCATCAATTTTGATGTTCTGGTCTTGGATTCAGTTGAATCCCCTTTCTGTTCTTCAAATCTTTTACGATTCTATTTACTGGTTCAATCCCAGTTTGGTTTTTGAAAACTTTGTTTACTTCTGAATTCTCTGACTTAGTTATACCTTGCAGTTCCCAGTGGGTCGTATTCATCGTTTGCTTAAATCAAGGACCACTGCCCATGGCAGGGTAGGGGCAACAGCTGCTGTGTATTCTGCTGCCATTTTGGAGTATCTGACAGCTGAGGTATTGGAATTGGCCGGAAATGCTAGCAAGGATCTCAAGGTGAAACGTATCACTCCCAGACATTTACAACTCGCAATTCGTGGTGATGAAGAACTTGATACCCTAATCAAGGGCACGATTGCTGGTGGTGGGGTTATCCCTCACATCCACAAGTCACTCATTAACAAATCCTCAAAGGAATAGCCTTGCTGGTTGATTTTGACTGTTTCCATCTGCCATTGCAAAAACTTCTTCCCTTCCCTTCCCTTCCCGATTGTATTCCGCGTTCAATGACCATGGATTTGTTCAAGATCTTCTGTTAGACTAGGGTCGTGCATTCATGTTTTAGCTCTTAGCTTATGTACTATTTTTAACCCCTTTTTTAGTTGCTAGACTTGGTAATTAGTGTTTCTTTTTTCTGCTGATATGTTGTTGAGATGTGGTTATTAGCCTTGTTGAATAATCATGATTGTCGTTTAAACTTGACGGTAGTTAGCATTGATAATCTGCATTGTGTCTATGACATTCTAGTGTCGAATGAAGTGGTTTGCGATAAAACCGGTGGTGACATTCTATGTTGGTTGCTCAGATTTCTTAGTTGTTGATGGAACAGTTAGGAATCATACATCTTTGTTTATGTAGCTAGGATAAATGAAATGCTAGCTGCTGTGCATAAGCAGCAAGCTTTTAGTAGTTGTGATTGAGAATCCTGAATAAGAGAGTAGATGCGACTTTGCGTTTTTGGAATGATACTTTTCTGTAGTGTTTGAGCGCCTGCCATCTTTATCAGTATCTTATTTATCTGTTTTCAGCTTATGGATTTTGTACGTTTAGTAATCATATGATTGTATGATGTTATGTTATACAGAGTTTCTGCCATAATAATCATATCCATCTTAAACCCATTCTAAGTGCAACATGATCACAACTTCCACCCTCAACTTGAATTGCAACCTTAGTTACGATTAGAGGTGTATGTGGATTGGTTAACTGCTCCTTCAGATCAAATGTTTCATGTTTTAAAACTAATTTACAGAAAAGTGCCATCAACCATTAATAATTACACTATTAATTAGTGTGATATATATATAAAATATTATTTCTTTTTACAATTTATTTCTAATTTAAAATTTTAGAAAAATTACACATGATCAAGATTATTTCCAATAAACAATTGGATATATGCATTTAACATATTTTGTATGTTTTAAAAATATGTTTTAAATTTTATTTATTATGTATTTTTTATTTCATTTAAATAATTAAAAGATTAAATAGGAAATTAGAAAAAAGGTGGAATAAGTTTTATATAAAAAATAAACATTTAAATGATTAATGTTAAGAAAATAGAATTTTATTAAATTTGTTAGAATTAATTTTATTTTATTTTAATAATTTAATAGTAATAGTTTAATTTATAACAATTAATTTTTATAATAAAATTATATAAGAATATATAACTTATGATTATTTTAAAAATGTAAGATACTTATTAAAGTTATAAAATATTATATATTTTGACGTATAATTAACTTTTTTAAATTTATATTATAAAAATCAAGTTAAGTAAATTAATGAAGTATATTTCTCTTGAACTTTTAACTAATATTGTAAGAGAGAGTACCCATTTTTTTTTGGGAACATCCAGTATTGTAAGAGGGAAAAAGAATAAATAAAATGATTATTTTATTATTCCTTTTAAATTTATTAAAATTAAAATTTATTTTATTTTAATTATCTAATAGTAATAATTTTAATTCATAACAACTAATTTTAGAATTCTATTCAAAATTAAATATAAATGCAAATTATTTTTATTATTTAATAGTTTGATTTGTTAAAATTAATTTTTATTATCAGATTTTATATAAAAAATAATACATAAATAATTTATTTTAAGAAAATAAAATTTTATTAAAAATTTAAATTTGTTAAAATTAATCTAATTTTAATAATCTAATAGTAATAATTTTAATTTATAATAAAATTTTAATTATATAATCTAATAGTAATAAAATTTTATTAAAATTTTAATTAAAATTTTAATAATTTTAATTTATAACAACTAATTTTTATAATAAAATTATATAAAAAATATTATTTATAATTTTTTTAGAAAAATAATATACTTATTAGAGTTATAAAAGTATATGGTATTGTTAATATATTATTTAGCTTTTCAAATTCAAACTATAAAATCCAACGAAATAGACTAATATAGTATATTTTTAAAATAAAATTTTAAATGATATGTATTATAATAAAATTATGTATTATAAAATAATTTTATTAAGATTAAAATTATGTGTTGTAATAAAAATTTTAATAATATATATAATAATAATAGTTTACTGGAATTAAAAAATAATAAATAAAATAACATAAATAATGAATCAATTGATTAATACTAATATATAATATATGTGAAATAACTTTAGTATGGTAAATACCAATTAACAAAAATCTCCATAGTAACTGATATTTTAGGTTTGCATTCGGCTACTACTCCATGAATACAATCAAATAAGGATGTAATCAAGCTGAATAAAGATTTAAAGATTTCAAACTCAAGTTAGAGCTTTAAGCTTACTTTCTATTGAAAATCCAAGTTAGTGTCGTCATTTCCTAGAGATGCATCTCAGCCAAAATGTTCTGTCGCTCTACAAATTTGGTTGCCTTTTCTCAAAACTTCAACAACATAGTAGAAAAGAAACTCAATTTCCAAGCCTCAGTTGGTTTCTGCCAACATCCGTCCTGCAGAACTGTGCAATCCTTTACAAGATGAAATTCTGCTCATTCTTGTTCATCCAAACTCGTTATAAAGCCTTCTCTTTCGGTTCCATTCTTTTCTGAGCCTAACAATGATTGAGCCATTTGATCCAGCATGTTATATATTTCTCCCATTTCCGGGTGAGAAGGATGCCCCGAAAAGAACTCATGGATAATACCGTCGACCTCGATTGAGCTACAACCAGGCGTCTTTTTGACTCCAAGATCTTTCATTTTCCTTCTCACCTTTGTCACATCTTCCCATCTGTCAGCAAATGCATAGATGTTGGCAAGCAGAGTGTGGACGCTTGAATCACTTGATTCAATTTTCACAAGCTGCTTAGCTACTCGTTCACCCATCTCAACATTTCCGTATATTCTGCAAGCACTAAGCAAGGAACCATACAATGGAACAATGATAGCATTATCATCATCTGGTATCTTCTTTATCAACTCCTCTGCCTCGTCTAGTAGTCCCGCTCGACCAAGCAAGTCGATTAGACAACAATAATGTTCTAATTTTGGTTTAATCTGATACACCATTGTCATAGAATTAAAAATCTTTCTACCTTCATCGACCAATCCTCCATGACTACAAGCACTCAAAACACCAATGAAGGTAATATCATCAGGTTTAGCCCCAGCCTGTTTCATTCTCGAGAACAACTCTAGTGCTTTGCTGGTTTTCCCGTTCATAGCAAGCCCGCATATGATTGAAGTCCACGAGGCCGTGTCTTTTACTCTTAATCCGTAAAAGATCTCCAAAGCCTTTTCTATGAATCCACATTTTGCATACATTTCTATTAGAGCAGTACCAACAACTGCATCTACTGGAACATTGTTCTCATCAATGAATCCATGAATCCATTCCCCCTGCTCAATAGCTCCTGTTTGAGCACAGCCTGTAAGCAGAGAAACCACTATGAATTTGTCAGGTTTAATTCTTCTGATTTGCATTTCTCTAAAAAGTTTCACTGCCTCATCGAAACGGTTGAACTGAACATACCCATTAATCATAGCCGTCCACATAACAACATCTCTTACCGGACTCTGGTCAAACAACTCTCTAGCTTCTTCTAGATCTCCAAAGTTTACGTAACCACTTACCATTGTAGTCCAACAAATAACATTTTTTGAAGGCATATCCTCAAAAATTGCTCGGGCGATATCCAAACAGCCACATTTACAATACAAATCCAACAATGCATTTCCGATAATAGAAGTAAATTCAAGTTTCTCTCTTACATAATGGTGGATTTCCTTACCAAGTTCCAACCTTTTCAATGCCGTACAAGCTGAAAGCGTACTTACCACTGTAGCTTCATCAGGCATCAAGGTGCCATCTTCTAGCATACGGCAAAAAGCATTTACAGCATCCTCGAATCTTCTACATTTAACATACCCAGAAATCATCACATTCCAAGAAACAACATCTCTGTCAGGCATTTCATCGAATAACTTATTCATAATATCCACTAAACCAAATTGGGCATACATATCAATAAGAGAATTGCATACGTAAGTATCAAACTGAAGACCAGTTTTTGAGACAAACCCACGTAATTTTTCACCTTCTAAAACCTCTCCCAAATACCCAATTGCCTTGAAAACAAATGGGTATGTGAAATTATCAGGGAACAACCCTTCTTCTCTCAAACTATAGAAGAGCAAAAGAGTTTTTTTATAGTTTCCTTTCTTTGCGCAAGCTTTGATCAAGAGATTGTAAACAAGTAAACACGGATTCTTTATGCAAGTAAAGACCCTCTCCGCATAGTTGAGATCTCCATTAAAAGGGTCAGTGCAAAAAGATACGAGCTTATTGAGTGCGATAGTGTCTTGGTGGAGTCCAATCCGGAAGATTTGGGCATGAATTTGTTTGAGATGGGTCATTGATTTGCAGTTTTTAAGAAGAAATATGAAAGATTGATCGGTTCTTGTGCTCGTAAAGGTGGAGAATTTGATTGATCTAAGGCGGGAAATTAACTGCATCAACTGAAAACAGCGTAGCATATTTGGGATTTGTGTTACTACACCAGGATCAAACAATAAAATAAATCCGCATACCCTTTCTATTTCGGATCAAATTAACATCAAGGATAGGTTTTGTATTATCGTTAGATATTAAAAAGTATATTTTTCGAACACAAAATATGATTAAAAAAAGAGAGAGAAAATTAAGATCAAAACATACGTATCAATTTTTCGAACAGAAAATATGATAAAAGAAAGCTACATTACACAATCAATGCAGAACATAGTAAGAAAAGATATATAGAGAAAAGAGGACAAATTTTATTAGAACTTTAAAATGACACTAGGAGTATGGACTGATCTAGGCCAACAGACCAAACTGTCGAATCTCTTAAGGTGTCGGAATTCATTTGATGATTCCTCTCAGCTTGACAATGCATCTGTCAGAACCCAAAATGCAAAACATCAGCACAAAAGTGTTGATATAAATTATACAAATTTTGAGAAAATAAACAAGTTAAATACCCAAATCTTGAAATGTAATTTCCTTCAACAGGAATAACAGTGAGATTGCCATTCCGAATGTTGAGAATAAGCTTTGCGTTGTCTCTTATAATGGCTGTATGGAAATATTTGTTGTTTATTTCAGTAGCATTTTCTACAAATATTGATACCAGAACTGGACGGTCAGGATTTTCATCAGCAGGAAGAGTTGCATAGCATATGTTCTTAATTTGTCCTGGAGGAATTCTGACCTGGCAATAGGATTATTTCCCAGATGCATTGTCGCCTCAACAACTATAGTATGATCCCCATGTATGTTTTCAAGCTCAGTGACCATCGAAAATGCGTTCGCCATTAACAAAATCACAACTGAATAATCTCTGAAAGGGCTGCAATAATCAACCAATCAATAACAAATCTGATCGGTTCAACAGAAACAACCCAGGAATCATGCTACGAATTATATAAGATATAAAGAAGAACAAATCAAGAAAACAGGATTATGAGTAAATGGATCAAGCAGAAAGCAGACATACCCTTTTCTCCAGTACATACGTACATATATAATATGTGTGTGTTTGTGCATTTGGGTATAATTTATGTAATCCCAGTAATGCACACGTAGGAAAGAATTATTAGCTTTGATTTAGTCTATACAAGTAGTAAACAGGTACTTTCCACTGAAACCTTATAAGTTGCTTAACCTACACGCTAGCCAATAAAGCAAAATCACTGTTACCGGCTACAATGATTGGAAAGCTCTTCTGGTATATATAATAATCAAATATTATTGAATAAGAGTGATAAATCAGGTGTCTATGCGGATGAGATGGATTTGGCTTGTTCATAGTATTAAAATCTGCAGGAATAATAATAGAAAATGCTAAGGATGATTGACCGTTTCCCTGTTTAAGTCGGCGGGCTATAAATGAAAGCATTTAAATTGTCGAGTAAATGATAAAAAAAATTAAAAAAAGAGTACCTATTTTCTTATGCTGACAGTATTTGTGAGGTGCTGATATATGCAACAGATCAATAAAAGTAATTTTTAAATAAATCCTGTTGGAAATTTAAAATCTCGTATCCTTCAATTTAAAAATAGTTTTATATTTTTAATATATTTCATATATAAATATTTATTGTTAGATTAAATTCATAAATAGTTTTATAACTTTAATAGATTTAATTTATTTTTATTGACTTAATTCATGTACGAGAATATTAATCATTTAGATAAACATATTTTCTTCTTCGGTTTAAGTATGATGTAATTGTCATGGGACATAGGACATAGGACATGTATAGGTAACAAGGACATAGGACATAGGACATGTATGACACTCGTATATCACGCTTTCTATACAAAGTTAGCCTTTAAAATTCCATGAATAATTAATTCATGATTCAAATAAGCATAACATACGATCATTAGAAATATCACAATCTTAATAAGAAAAACATAACAAGCATGCATCATAGCTTAAACATCACTCATAGTAAGATTAGAATTAGATATGATAATTGAATAAAACATGATTAATTCTCTTATTGATTAATAGAATTGATACATAAATTTAATTATCATGTTTCGTGTACAGACAAGGGAATATCTTATACTCTAAACATCACCTAGATTGACTATTCCCTCCCCTCATACTTACAAGTTACAAAAATAGATATCATACCCCTTAAAATACATAAATAAAATATAAATATGAAATATCTATTATATCTTTGAATACAAAAACCTCAACCCTTGATAATTAATAGAGTTATAAATAAATAAGATTAAACTACTTCAAATTAAACTCTGTAAAAACTTATCTATTTACACATTGAATCAAGTTCACTCTTATTATAATAAACTTTTAACCTTGTGAGTGGTTCATTTTAAATACAACAATATTAATGGATGGTATGAGTGGGTTTTCAATCACTTAATCATTTTGAAACATCTTAGGCATTAAATAATTATAAATTTTGATTATGTTCATAAGTGGTTGTCTTTTGAAGCATTAAAAAAATCATTTTTATCTATTCTTTTTAATTTAAATATAATGTTTTGTGCTTTCACTATTTTGTTTATTTGTATGATTTTTCAATTATTGAAATATAGAATAATTTTCCTTTTTTGATGTTTTTAGAAGGCTTTTGCTGAAAGGTATTCTCTAATATATATATTTATTGTGCAAACATGTGAAAGAAGTGAAAAATCATGGTCCCATAAAACAATAATTTTTTAATGCACACCGAATAAAATTTTCCCCAATGATTATTGTCACAAATTATTTAAAGCCGATAAATTTGCAATAAATTTATAACTATTTTTCATCGTAAAATTATAACAAATTTATAATGAATATTTTCATTACAAATAATAATAATTTTATTTTTTAATTTACTAATTTAAAATTTTTTAATAAAATATGAATTCTAGTCATCATTGTATATATCATATTAATTATCATTTATATTATTATTTTCAATATTAGCATATTTAATTCTAACATTCTGTTAACTTACAATTCATCTTTACACCGTTCCTTTTTAAAAATATTATAGCATAGTTTTTATTTATTATATTTACTAAATCCAAACAAAAACTATTATTTATATTTATATTTATATTTTCATTTGAATTAATAATTATTTAAATATGTAATTAAAATTAATCATTTAATAATAGTTAATAATAAAAAAATATATGATAGTGATATATTTTAAAGTTGAGCATGAATCTTAAAAAATTAAAATCAAGTCAAATATTAAACTAAAAATGATAAATCCATTTAAGAATGAGCAAAATCAAATTGCATTAAATCATATGTAAAAATAACATATGCCTAACAATACAAATATATTATATAAATAAAGTTTAATTTTATTGATATTATATTATAGATAGTACACTTATGAATTAATTTATGTCAAGGATATTATTAAACCAATTCAATAAATGAGTTAAATAAATATTTAAAAATTTAGACGTACAGTTATGTGATTAATTTTCTTAATCTAGAATAATTTATTTTTATAATTACTAATTTTACTAAATTTTTAAAAGATTATTAACTAAAATAAAAAATATTCTAAATATGATACTATAATTTTTTATTTTAAAATATAATAGTCTAATTTTACAAAATAAAATAAAAATATTAATTAAAATAAAGCAACATTTTCTTTCAAGTAATTTTATTTTCATTATAAATCAAAATAAAATAAATTATCCAGTCATTTACAATATTTTTATAATTCAATTTTATAATTGATTTTTAATTAAGATTGTAAAAAAAATTTACACTCATCCCATATTTCAAAATTAGCAATTACAATGTCAAAATAATAAGAAATTTATTTTATTACAATTTGCAAAATTAGAATAAATAAATAATATATATATATATATATTGATTTAATTTATATTTAAAATGATTTAGTATGAAAATATTAGATATATTTTAACATATTAATATTGATTAATATAGTTAAATCTTATTTAGATATAATAGGTAGTAAATATTATATCAGTAATAAATTTAAATAGTAGAAAGATGTTTGTAACTTTTAACGTACACAAAACAATAAATTCATGTACGAGACTTTAAAAATTTTTGAATTTATCATTTATGTTATTTTTTTTGATATTTTTAATTTTAATAAAATATTATTATCATTATATATATCTTTTAAAATTCTATTGCAACATATCATTTTAATCTTAATAAATTTTTACAATAACACATAATTATATTTCTATTTATATTATTATGTATTTCATTTAAAATTATATTATAAGACATAATTTTAACTATCATAAATTCATATTATATACATATCACTTTTATAATAGAATTTTTATCTCTTTACAATTTTATTATTATATATATCATTTAAAATTCTATTTTAAAAATAAAAATCATAAAATTTTAATTAATATAATCTTATATTCAAATTCAATTGATAAATAGTCTTAAAATTTTAATTGAAATATTTTATATTATTCATTCTTTATTATTTATTTATATTAATTTAAAATTTTTAAAGTAACTTAAAAATAAATTGTAAAATGCAATAATTTTAACAAAAAAATTCACATATTAGCTATTAAATTAATAAGAATATGTATTATACTTTATCAATCTACTCCATTTGATTAAGTTTGTAAAACACTAAATCAGATGTTAATAATATGGAATAATTTTATAATTTGAAAATCTCATATTTTAAAAAATGATCATAAATAACATTTTTGTTAATATAATTTTATTATAAAATATCCTTAACAATTTAAAAATGAAAAAATTGAAATTTCAATTCATATAATCATAAATTCAAATTTAATTGATTAATAGTTTTAAAATTTTAATATTAATATTATATTATTTATTTATATTAATTTTAAAATTACTTCAAAACAAGTTATAAAATATGATAATTTTAATATTATTGTTTTTGATGAAAAATAAATTTTGATCAATTAAAATTAATAAAAGGTTTACATATTAGCATATGTTATACTTTCTCTTAATTAAAAGGTCAAGAAAATTATGTTTTATCAATTTGCTTTGCTTAATTTTTATAATATAAGTTTGAAAATGTTAAATCAAACATTAAATATATGAGACATTTCTACAACTATTAGATAATAAAAATAATTAATATTTATATTTGATTTTAAATAGACTTCTTAGATAGAAATTAATTATTATAAAAATTAGATAATTATAATTAATTCTAACAAATCAAACAATTAGATAATAAATATAATAAATATTTCTATTTAATTTTAAACAAAATTCTAAGATAATCATATATTCAAATTTTATTGATTAATAACACTAAAATTTCAATAATAATATTTTATATAAATGATTTTTTATTATTTATTTATGAAAATTTTAAAATTTAAATATACTTCAAAATAAATTGTAAAATACAATAATTTAAATATTGTTATTTTTTAATTAAAAAATTTATCCACTAAAACTAATAAAAAAATTAGCTTTAAGATTCTATTTTAAATATTTTTAACTTATCTTTGTATATATGCAAATAAAGCGTATTCTAAAATGTTTATTATATTAATGGTATTAATATTTTGAATAAGATACATAATTAAGAAAATAATTAAATAATTAGAAGTTAAACTATAATCTTTACCCAAATAATAATTACATGTTTAATAAATAATTAGTTTTATACAAATAATTTTAGTCTAACTCTAGTATATACTGTAAGCATAAATTGAAACTATACTATTAGATAATAATGAAAAATTAATTTTAACACATTAAACTATTAGATAATAAAAATAATTAGTTTTTATTTTTGATTTTAAATAAAATTCTTATATTAAAATTAGATAATAGAAATGAGTATTTATATTTTATTTTCAATAGAACTCTTGAATTTAAATCAGTTCTAAATATAAATATAAATTATTAAATAAAATAAAGTTAGTGGGAATGGTAGAACAGTATTTTTATCTATCATCCCTTTCATCTTTTAATATACTAAAATCACATTATGTGTATTAGACATTAGTATTGTTATTTAATTTATCATTTATATAATTTTTTATGATCATTTTTTAATATTTTTAATTCTAATAAATATTATTATATAATATGTCATTTAAACTTTTATTGCAATATATTATTTTAATCTTAATAAAATCTTATTTTAGCACATAATTTTATTTATATTATTATACATATTATTTAAAATTATATTACGAGACATAATTTTAACTATCATAAAGTTATATTATTATACATATCACTTTTATAATATAATTTTTATCTCTTTAAAATTTTATTATTATATATATCATTTTCTATTTTAAAATCAAAAAATTATGAAATTTTAATTGATATAATCATATATTCAAATTTAATTGATTAATAGTTTTAAAATTTTAATTAAAATATTTTATATTATTTATTTATATTAATTTAAAAATTTTAGAGTTTCTTCAAAATAAATTATAAAGTGTAATGATTTAATATTATTATTTTTTAATAAAAATAAATTTTTATCAACTAAAGTTAATAAAAAAAACCCACATGTTAGTATGTGCTACACTTTCTCTTAATCAAAAGCTTGAGAAACTATATTTTATCAATATACTTCATTTAACTTTTAAAATGTAAGTTTGAAAAAGCTAAGTCAAACATTAAATATGATATACTTTTGTAAATATTAGATAATAAAAATAATTAATATTTATATTTGATTTTGAATAGGATTATTAAATTGAAATTATTAACTAAAACAAATGTAAAGGGAAGGATATACATTAAAATTTATTACTATTTAATTTTATATTTATTTTAGATAGATAAAAATAAATATTTATATTTGACTTTAAATATAATTATTTTGGATAAAAATTAGTTTTTATATGCAATTAGATAAAAAAATTAGTTTACAAAAATTGAAGGGAGGGTATTTTCCCTTATCCCCTTCCCTCTTTTAATATATTACTAGAGTTACATAATATATATTGTATGTAATTTTTATAATCATTTTTAAAATTTTAAAATGATGTGTTCCAATAGAATTTTAAAATGATCTATATAAAATAAATATAAAATGATATGTTTCAATAGAATTATATGTGTGGTATGTCATTTTTATGATCATTTTTAAAATTGCAACATGTTATGTAACACATGTTATGTTTCAATATAAAAATGATTATAAAATTTTATTGCAACACATCATTTTAATCTTCATAAAATTCTATTGAAACATATAATTCTATTTCTATTATTATATATATCATTTAAAATTATATTATAAGACATAATTTTTACTATCATAAAATTATATTATTATATATATTACTTTTATAATAATACATTTATCTCTTTAAAATTTTATGATTATACATATTATTTAAAATTCTATTTTAAAATCAATAAATTTATTTATTTATTTTTATATTAAAAACCTTTAAATGTACTTCAAAACAAATAAATTTTTAGCAACTAAAATTATTAAAAAACTTTACATATTAGTAAATATTACACTTTCTTTTAGTCAAAAGCTCAAAAGAAGTATGTTTCACCAAACTACTTCATTTAATTTTTATAATATGAATTTAAAAAGCTAAGTCAAATATTAACAATGTTTAATATTTCTATAACTATTAGATAATAAAAATAATTAGTATTTATATTTGATTTTGAATAGAATTCTCATATATGAATTAGTTATTATAGAAATTAGTTAATGAAAATTAACCTTAAGAAATCAAACTATTGGATAATAAAAATAATTAGTATTTATTTTTAATTTTGAATAGAATTACTAGATAATTATATTTTCAAATTTCATTGATTAATAGCACTAAAACTTCAATCAAAATAAATTTATGTGAGTAATTGTTAATTATTAATTTCTTTTATATTAAAAACTTTAATGTACTTCAAAATGAATTGTAAAATATAATAATCTTAATATTGTTATTTTTTGATAAAAAAATTTCTATCAACTAAAATTTATATAAAAAAAACTCACATATTAGCAAATATTATACTCTCTCTCAATCAAAAGTCCAAGAAAAATATATTTCATCAATATACTTCACTTAACTTTTATAATATGAGTTTTAAAAAGCTAAGTCAAATATTAATAATGTAAGATATTTATGTAACTATTAGATAGTAAAAATAATTAGTATTTATATTTGATTTTGAATAAAAGTCTTAGATACGAATTAGTTGTTATAAAAATTATATAATGAAAGATAATTTAAACAAATCAAACTATTAGATAATAAAAAATAATTAGTATTTATATTTAATTTTGAATAAAATTTTTAGATAATAATATATTCATATTTAATTAATTAATAGTTCTAAAATTTCAATCAAAATATTTTATGTGATTAATTATTTATAATTTATTTATATTAATTTAGAATCTTTAAAGTATTTTTTAATAAAAGAATAAATTTCTATCAACAAAAATGAATAAAAGACGCACACATTAGCAAGTACTATAATATCTCTTATTTAAAAGTCTGAGAAAAGTATGTTTTATCAATTTAATTTACGTAATTTTTATAATATGAGTTTGAAAAATCTAGGTTAAATATTAATGACGTAAGATATTTTTATAACTATTAGATAATAAAAATAATTAGTATTTATGTTTAATTTTGAATAGAATTATTAGGTTAAAATTAGTTATTATAAAAATTAGATGATAAAATTAATTTAAACAAATCAAAGAGTTAGATAATAAATAATTAGTATTTATGTTTAATTTTAAATAAAATTTTTAAATAATTATATATTCAAATTTAATTGTTAAATACTACTAAAATTCTAATCAAAATATTTTATATGATTAATTTTTTTATTTATTAATATTGATTTAAAAATTTTAAATGTACTTCAAAATAAATTGTAAAATATGATAATTTTAATATTATTATTTTTTATAAAAAAATTTTATCCACTAAAATTAATAAAAGTTTATGCACTAAAATTAATAAAATATTAGTTTTTATAAATTAAAATCATTACTATTTAGTTTTAGTTTTATATTCATTGCTATTTTATATAAAATTAGATAAAAATTAATTTTTATAAATTAAAACTATCAGTATTTGTATTTTCTCTTATCTCTCCCCCTCGTCTAATATATTATGATTACTATTATGATACTTATAAAATAATAAATATGATATATATTACATATGTGATATGTTTTCTCCATATATATTAAATAATATTTATTAGAATATATAATAGAGATTAAAATATATTTAGTCTAATTAATAAATTTAATCAATTAAAAATTCTATAAATTATATCCTAAATTTTTCATTTTGTATTCATCTTTAATCCACATTGGATTATACATTGATGCATAGAATAAATATTTTGCCACATAAATATGACAAATCATATGTCATTTAAAATATGATAGAAGTACAAAAATAATTATAATTAAAGATAGATGTATTAGTTTTCCTTAGTTGAATTTATGTAATTTTAATGAAAAATCATTTTTATAATGTAAACAATATATATTAAAAATTTGTAGTTTATTTTTGTTCATTACAAATTTGTAATAGATTTGTAAATTTGTTATAAATTTTTAATGAATTACAGTCCATTACAAATTCGATTGAAAAGATTTTCCACTAGATATTGTAATAAATTATTTTTGATACAAAGTATTTTTATAAATTTGTAATAAATAATCTGTTATAAATTTGTTATAAAAGTTATATATGATATTTCCATCATATATTCATAATAAATATATTTCCATAATAAAAATTTATAACAGTTCATTATAAATTTTATTACACGTTTTTTATAATGAAATCTATTACAAATTTGTTATAAATTCGTTATCATTTTGTAATGTGTAAATTTGTTACCAAAAAATATATATTACAAAATCAAAATTTACAATGACTGATAAATATTCCTACCTAGCTATGGTTCAAGATGCGTTTTCATTGTTTGAAATTTATTCTAATGTTGTGTCATTGAGGTGTGATAATCATTTACTTACTAACAATGCGGCAGATATGTTTTAAGGAATGTAAGGAAAACCCATTAGTAGTATCTATGTTTACCCAAACTTAGAATCCTTACAACAATTAACATTTTCAATGTACGATTAGCACCCACCACTGAATCAGAATCTAGTTAGGGTTATGATGGGAGCAATGTTGGTAGAGGGAGAAGGAGAGGGAGACCAAAAGGGAGTACATCGGTGATAACTAATATTGGTAGGCAAAGAACAAGTATTGATAAAGGGAAAAAAAAAGTGGCACCTAAGTGTGAATGTAAGAGCATGTAGGAGATTACAAAAAAAAAGAAAAAGAAAAAGGAAGCTCAAGTTCAATTACGAGATGAAAAATGTTGCTTCTCCTCAAGTGTTAATGGTAAATACGGAAGGATAAGTTGAAGGTGATGAGGAGTTGAATTCCTCTCCATGCAAATGTAACTGTGAAATTTAGAATGAAGAAGCTGAAAGCAATCATAATTTAAGCACTTCTAGTTCTCATGATTTGTATACTTTAAACTCTGAAAGTGAAGATAACAAACACAAACCACAAGATCCATTTTAAGGGCATTTTCAAGCAAAATAAAATTGTAGGTATTTAAGAATGTGGGTTCCTTTTGGGAAGTGTTAGGAGATTATACAATTCAACAAGGTTATGAGATCAAAAAGATAAAAAAAAATGATAAACATAGAATGACTGCTTGTTACATGCTAATAGATGCCCGTGGAGAATACATGCATCAATGAATTTCTAAAAAGCTTGAGCACTATTTAAAAGCTGGTTCAGATAAAAATATGAGTTGATGTATGATATCTTGAACAGAGAGTATGGATTGGATCTTACTAATACATAAAAGTGAGGGATTGCATAATGACTCTTCACACTTATATAAAGTTACAGTATGAGGAAAGAGCTACAGATGCAATCGGTCCACCACAATAACATCAAAACAAACAGCTTTATTACAAAACCAATAAACCACATGATAACAAGAGATATGCTTGCTTAAACCTAGTTCACCTGCTCATATGCTCATATATGGATCAAACTGTATAATACATACAGGAAAGAAGAAAATTTCTATTAGAAGTCAAAAATGATACATAGGAATATGAACTTAGCTATGCAAATAGACGAAGCTATGGAACCTCTTTCATGTATCAAAATTCATTTGATGATTCTTCTTAGGTTGACAATGCACCTATCAGAACCCAAAATGCAAAACCTCAACACAAAAGTGTTCGATATAAATTATACAAAATTTGAGAAAATAAACAGTTACATACCCAAATCTTGAAACATACTTTCCTTCAACAGGTAGAACAGTGAGATTGCCATTCTGAATGTTGAGAATAAGCTTTGCATTGTCTCGTATGTCACACCCAGACCATACCTGGAGTAACATGCTCCCGTAGCATACATAACGACCTCCCATAATGAAAACCGCTGTGTACCCTACAAGGGATATGTATACCTGCCTAATTAGACGTCGTATGGGGATAACATACAATATGGTGGTGCAATCGATGTAAAGAACCAAATACAATAACAACCCTGGATAATCAACATACATTCATTTAAATGAACATCTCCAGAATGAATGACTGTATATATATATACATCAGTATGTCTTTACATAAAGGTTCAGGAGAAATACACTATTCCCATACAAAATCACCACCAGACTACATCTATACTACTACCTCTCAGTTACATACAAACTACAATGACCAAGCTAACAAAAAGAAATGTGCTCGGCTGTCCCAGACCACCTCGAGAAGGATTGCTGTAGAATCCGCCTCTCTGCTGACACGACAATCACTACTCTGGGCCCTCTACTGTGGGCTCGAAACCTGCATCCATCAATTGATAAATGCTGAGTCGAAGACTCAGTGGTGCAAGTAACACATAACATATATCATAGAAACAAACATTTCAATCCACAGGTAATAAAATGCAATGCTATGCTTGCCCCCTTTTTCCCTTTTCTTTTCTGTATATTGTGCACAATATATTCCCATGCTGGATCCCTATGTATTGGTACTTAACTCCTGAAGGAGGGCAATTGTAATCTTGGCCCGTAGGCTCTTTGTTAAACTATGTCTTGAGACTCAACTCCCGTAGGAGGCAACATAACATATGATTCCATTATGGAATCCTGTAATATATGATCCAGTATGCATTTTTCCTCATTTTCTCTTAGTATTCTCAACCCTCATATTATGTTTATGTCAATAAGCAATGTTCAATGCAACATAATACGGAGAATTGGCTTATAAAAGCAGTAAAGTAAGCTTATATCATACATATCAAGTAATAAATGGGAATACAATCCCCAAACATCAATCTCATAGCCAAACTTGGCTTAAAATGACTAAAGAAGCAAAGAACAACCCAATACAAATTAGTACTAACTAGCACTAACTAGCACTAACCTGTTAGAAGTAAAGCTTCTCATGGCTAATCACTCCTCTAAGCTTCTAGCCTTGCAAAATCAACTCCGATATGCTTAATACCTTGATGGGGGATGAACTCTAGGGGTTTAGGGACGTTGGAAAGGGTTTAGGAGAAGAAATAAGGAAGAAAGTCAAAGAAAAGTCTAAGTTTATCTTCTTTAAAATGATGTCTTAAGTTGCATATGGCCATACCAAACTCCCGTACACCCGTACCAAACTTAAAATCCTGATGCCCTATTTCCCTGCGAGCTGTCATATGCCCGTACCAAACTTAGGTACGCCCGTACTACCCTAAAGTTTCTGACAAACCCATTTTCCTACAAGCAATGGTACAGCTGTACAGCTCCTTGGTGCACCCGTACCATCTCCAGGACCTCAATACCTCCTATTCCTCATACCGGGTACGCCTGTACGGATATCCATACGCCCGTACCGCATGCCTAAAACCAGTACATACCCTAATACCATCCCTTACTCACCCTGAAACCTGCTAAGACCTGCGAAAACACTCCAAAACCAAACTAACATATCTAATTGGCTGCCCCTCATTCAACCGAGAAGTCACGCTTCCCAATAAGGTGACAGCATCGCATGCAACATCACAATCAAAACCAATACATCCACATATACAAGCGTACATACATACATCTCATAGTATAACAAAACACAGACGCATACAAACCTCTATCTGTATAATATCATACAAATGACTAGGGCTTCAAATACGGGTGTAACATCGTATAATGGCTGGATGGATATATTTCTTGTTTATTTCAGTAGCATTTTCTATAAATATTGATATCAGAACTGAACGGGCAGGATTTTCATCAGCAGGAAGAGTTGCATAGCATATGTTCGTAATTTTTGCTGGAGGAATTCTGACTTGGCAACAAGATTATTTCCCAGATGCATTGTCACCTCAACAACTATAATATGATCCGCATGTATGTTTTCAAGCTTAGTGACCATCGAAAATGCATTCGACATTAACAAAATCACAACAGAATAATCTCTGAAAGAGCTACAAAATCACAACGGAATAATCTCTGAAAGAGCTGCAATAATCAACCAATCAATAACAGATCTGATCAGTTCAACAGAAACAACCTAGGAATCGTGCTACGAATTTTATAGAGAAAAAACCAATCAAGATATAATAGGAATATGAGCAAATGGATGAAGCAGAAAGCATCAAATTCTGATCATGAAGAAAATGAACATACCCTTTTCAGTGGTTCTTGAGATTTTCTTACCTTTTCCAGTCTATTTCTTGATGCTTCAGTACCTACTTATTGTTAGGCACGATTGATGTATTTTTGAAAAGAAATGCAAAATTAAGTAAAATAGACATAGAAAATTTAACGTGGTTCACCCTTAATTTTAGGCTACGTCCATGGACAAAAACTTAGAATAATTCTTTCACTGTTACAAATAGTAGGTATACAAGGGGTAAAATAAAATAGTGGCTTTTCCGACCTAAAATTAATAACCTCGCTATTTTTCTCTCCCCAACCCTTTAAGAAAAATTTTCTAACTTTAGAGCTATTTTTCTCTTGCTCTGGATCTGTGTTTTTTTTATTGTATTTAATAAGTTGAGGGGTTGAGCCTTTTATAGGCACTTCAAATGTGGTGTTGACTTTTCCCAAGCCACCTACCTTCCTTTTTTTTTTTCTTAAAATTCAATTTTTGCTGCGATAAAAAATGTGTAACCTAAAATTTTGACTCGTGGCTGTCCTTCCGTGTCATATCCACACACACAGCATCCCTGTGCATATGCATTTTATTCATACGTCACAATGAATGATTGATTTATGCATGAAATGCATGAATGATATATGATGCATGCATGCTTTGACATGATGAATGTGAAATGAAATATCTTATAGATCAAGGAAATTCCATATGATATGGAATTTATATAGAAATAAATGAAAATAAAGTGAAAATATAATTAAAGTATTGAATATGCATTAAAGATGCAAATCGGGTATGTTTTTGGTGGTGGACGAGTTCTACATGGCTCGTGGATGAGCTACATGACTTGTGTAACATGCATGAATCTTAAAATACATTTATTTTATAAGGGTCGAGTTCTACATGACTTGTGTAAGCTGTACACAACTCGCGGACACTCTTAAGGCTTGTTTTTAAGTGGTTTTTGATGGGAAACTTTATGTATGATCCATGAAACTTATACATGACTTTGGGAAGCTTAAAAATAAATGAAATGTATTATTAAGTGTGGTTTTACATGTTAAACATTTGAATAAGGATGTATATGAGTTATAATAATGAAATTATATGGTAAAGTGATTAAGATGAATGTTGTAAATGGAATTGTGCTTATATGCTTATTGTTATTCAAAGTTTATTAATGGTTACTTATCATGAATGAATATGGATTCTTTAAGATGATAAGTCAAGTACAAAACATAAATGACCTTACTAAATGGATATAATATGAAAATGATACAGGTTTAACGGATGAGACTCAGAATTCTCCATAAGCTATCAATAAGAGTAAAGCAATAGCAGGTTTATGCTTTTCACTTCTTGACCTATTAAAGGTCTTGAAATGATGTTTTCTTATTTGATTGCTTATGATAACAAAGTAATGAGTTATATTATGAATGATATTATGTGATCATTATTGCATACAAGCATTAATGCATCATTTATGCATCATGTCATGAAACATCCATACATAAAGACATTCATGACATATAATGCATAAGGTATAAGGGGAAAAAGAAAGAGACATACAGAGAAATGCTTAATGAAAATGTACTGGGTCATACAGTTAGTATCGATTCCCTTGATGGAATCATACAGTATAGGTTCTTATTATGAACCATAGAGAAATGTTATGTTCCTAAGGGAACCAGAGAATGATATAGTACCGGTACATGGAGAAATGGACCTAGTACGAGATTGTATACAATCATACAGAAAAGAGATAAAGTGATACAGGAAAATCAGAGGGAGAATGCAAAGCATGAATGCATTCTCATAGACATACATTATCATTCATTGATCATGATAGTATAGAGAATGGAATGATATATGTACTACAAATTGTGCTTATGCAGAGATATATATAGAGTATTGTTGATACAGGAAAAGTGACAATGTATTCTTTTATGGAAAGTGTTTCCATTGTTGCATGATATGATACTGTGATGTTGTTTAATGTTGGATTGATATGATTTGACCTTAATATGATATTTATGATATGGATTTATGTCTTTTACTCATTTATAGCACCACTGAGTTTTATATTCAGCGTTTGTCATTTGATAAACGCAGGACCAGGACCTTCAAGCAAGAATTTAGGTTGATCAATCTATAGTCAGAGGAGGTTGTGATTCTAAAGAATCTCCATCTTGAAGTAGTTTGGACCAATGTAACATACTCCATCGTGTGTTTGTATATATATGCAACTTATTAAATTAACCTTAATGGCAGTAACATTTGTGTAATATACTTTTTTTGTGTGGAATATCAATACTAAGATATCATGTTAAATGTCATATTCAAAGCACATATAATAAATGATGGGTTGATGATGTAATGAGTATGCAACTTACGTATTGGTTTCACCATATCGGATTTGTAATTATTTGAAAAAATACATTATAGATCCTTTGTGGAATATTTAATGATTTTTTTGCTTAGGGAATTATTAACTATTCTACGGGAGCATGTTACATCGGGATAGGGTGTGACATACATAATTAACATAAATAAATAAATAATAAATAAGTAAAATTCATGCTAAAATCTAAAATGATCTTATGTTGTTTTGTTATTTTAACTCTTCAATAACAATAATCATTTTCTTCAATTTCAAATAAAAATTATATCACCAAAATTTGAATCTTGGAATTTTTTTTGGAATAAAATTTTGAATGAATTTTATAGAAAAATTGAAAAAAAATAGAGAAATATTGAAGGTAATATATTTGCTAAACAAAAAATGAAAAATATGGGTACATGTATTTCATAATAAAACAATTGCTTTAAGATATATAAAAAATACATACGGTTTCAGGGAGAGGATCTCGGCCCTTAACTACCAAAGCATTGTAAATATTAGACATCTTTCTTAGAGGAAAAACTACATCTAACATTGACCCAATAATTTAAGCAATATGCCTTAGGTTCTTTTTTTCAAGTGCAAAAACTCTCAAACCATAGGTAGTAGGATTGATTCTTATAATAAAAAATATATTGAAATCTTTTTTTTATCTGATCATGTTTGTGAAAATAAAACGTACAAAATCTAAGTATCTTAATTTTAAGTTCTATTTTACAAGTCAATTTAGAATTCAATAGAAAATTTTTGATACATTATTGATTTAAAGTTTAGAGTTTAGAGTTTGGTTTAATAATATCTCACAATTTATTTCAATGAATAATAATCAAGCATTTCAATGATATCTTCCAATAACGATTGAAGATAAATGTATGAACCATTTGTTGAGGGTAGTTATACAAATTTAGAATTTACGAATGAAGTTAGACAACTCATGGATTTTGTAGTCACTCAAGAAGTTTATATGAGTAATGGATTAATGAGATGTCTATGTATGAAATATAGAAAATGTGTATTTTTAAACTATGATGATTGTAACATTCATTTACTGTGGTTTGATTTTATGTTTGACTATTAAGTTTGATACTATTATAATGAAGAATATGTTGGGGGGGGGGGTGCATGTGGTGGAAAAAATGAAAACGTTGGAATGTGGGTGGAGAAACATCTATTAATTATGAATTTAGAGATACGGTTAACTTAAACCATAAAATAATAATAGATGATTTTCAAAATTTAGATTATAATAATAATGTTAAAGAAGCTCCTAATGTTGAGGCGTAATCATTTTTTAATATGTTAAATTCATGTGATGTGATGTTATGGCCTAGTTACATTAAAATATTAAAGATATAAATTTTTGTTTGTATGCTCAACATAAAAGCAAAATATCATATATCTAAATAAAGATATAATAATATAATACAATATTTGCAAGATGCACTACCAAAAGATAGTCAAATGGTTGAAAATTTTTATGAGATAAAAAAATTAATAAAAGGGTTAGATATGCTTGTAGACATGATAGATTGTTATAAGCATGAATGCATGTTATATTAGAGGATGGATGTTGAACTAGGTCATTGTAAGTTTTATAATCATCTTAGAAATAAGACCAATATACTTGCAAATACATGTATACTCAAAGAAGTGTAATTTTTTAAGATATTATGCTATGATGTGAAATATTAGTGATTTTTCTACATATTCCATATTTATCCAAATGGAATATAGTAGGGAAGTTAGCATGTCCATATTTTATGAAAATTTCTTAGGCTTTTTACTTGTCAAATAGGGGTAAGATATTATGGTTTGACAACCATAGAAAGTTCCTACCAAAAGGATATGGATTTCATCAAAATAATATATGCATTTAAAAATAATCACTTAAAATGGTTACATCTTCCTTTAATAAAGACAAGTGAATAAATACTTAGGGAAATCAAAGAGTTAATGTTGCATAAAATCATTGATCTAGAGGAATAAGAAGTAAATAGTGCGTGTCAAAATTATAGGAGGAAGAAATGAAACATCTTTTAGGATTTTCCATACTATAGTTCAGTGCTAACTCAACATAATTTGGATGTCATGTACATCGAAAAGAACATGGTTGATAATTTTTTAATATAAAGAAAGGATAATGTCAAATTAAGGATGAATTTGTAAATTTTTAATAAAATAAAAGAGTTTGAAAAAGATGTCCGCATAGGTAAATATTCAAAGGTATGTTACATGTTGGATAAATAATCAAAATGTATTTTTTATAGATGGTTGAAGAATTTGAAATTTTTTGATCGATATATATTAAGTATGAGTAAGTGTGTTGACATGCGAAAGTTAAAGCTAATTGGGATGTCAAAGTGCATAATAAAAATAATTTTTTTATAATTCATTACATTTAAGCTCATTGAACATTTATTGAATATAAATAACATATTCTTTACTTTCATGATTCATTGCATATAACTTTGTCATATTTTTGATTAATACATATGACATTATCTTCTTCCACCTATCTCATATCTTAATCTCCAAAATTTTAAATTGATTAGTTTAAAATTAATTTTCATTAATGAGATGATAAATATAAATTAGGTTTTAGTACAAGTTATTCATTTTTTTTGCAAGAGTTTTTTTATGTGAATGATTTTTTTATTTTTATTTTTTTTGACCATAATAACATTGTTAGACCCTAGGTTTTGATGTTTGAGTCACGTGTGAGTCAATTTAAGTTATTTGCAATTTTTTATAGAGTTTTATATTTTGGTATGGGCATACAAATATTGTCGTTGAATGGTACGGACATACGGCCATTGGGTGGTACGGCCATACGCAAACTCATAGGAAATTGCTTTGTCAGGAAACTTGGTTTGGTACGGGCATACCAAGTGATGGTACGACTGTACCACCTTTCCCTCTCTTTTTTCAATATATATATTTGAATCCGTACGGCGTACGAGAACAATATGGCCATACGTGACTTATAAAATAGACTTTTAAGTCTGTCAAACGGCTAGTTTTCATAAGGACTTTCATTACTTTTCATTGCTAACATGAGAAACCTTACAGAGCTATTTTCCTTGAGCAATATTCATCTGTTTCAAGTAAGTTTAAGCTTGTATTCCTCAAATACTTTCTTGATTGTATTCTTGGAACCTAGTGATTAGGTTTCATTATTTTGAGATTGGTGTGTGATTAATCCTTGGGGATTAATTTGTATTTGAGTAGATTATGAGGATTGAAATTGTAAAGGTTAGAGTGTAAGCCTTGAAAACACTGGGGTATTGGATTCATTTGGGAATCCGTGTTGATTGTAATTGATTGATTTTAGTGAAACCCTAAGTTGAGACTTAAGAGAAAGTGGACGTAGGCAAGAGTTTGGCCGAACCAATATAAATCGCACATGTTGCCATCCGAAGGAGGAATTTCAAACATTACTAATATTAAATTAAGATAAAGTACATCATTTGAATTTTTCATAAAGAAAAATATGACAAATTAATCTAGTAATCTAACATAAAAGTGACAAGAAAATGGTAGGAATAAAATAAATTAACATAACAAATATCATAAAAACTAAATCTATCTACTCTTAAAAACATCTGTACAATAACACCACATTAAGAGAAAAATCCAACCAATACAATATTGTATCAAAAATTGAAGAAGAAAATTTTGTAATTTAAGTAAATAATACAAATAATCCTCTATCTTCAACAAAATAATGAGAGCAATAAAACCCATTTTGATGAAAATAAATTTAGATTTTGAAGATTAGGTAGGCTAACTCAAAAAAATATTCAAAAGGTATATTGATTTCTCTTCTTCCCATCTACAATTTTGAAATATACAAAATCCACCAGGGGAAGTAAAATAGCATTAAGCTATTGATTAAGGTATTATTTGAATGAATAAGTTAAAAGAAATGCAAGAAAAATCGTATTTGAAGAGAAAAAAGGAAGGGGTGATAGAAGAAAGGAAAATAGATGGGGTGTCAGATGAAATGATAGATTAGATTTAGGGATGATGAAATCAGAGGGGGATGGTGTTGGAGGAGAAAAGAGAAAAAGAAAGGTGACAGTCATTGTAATGGTGTGATGCTCTCTCTTGTCTTTTTTCTTTTGATGATTCTTTTATTTTTATTATATAGAAGAATTTGGTATGTGCTATTATTTGAAAGATTTGTATAACAAAAATATCATTTTGGTGCTACTGTTTGAAAGACTTGTAAAATAAAAAGATTGATTGGTTAAATGATGTTTATATTCTATTAAAAAATTAAAAGTTATACAAAGTTCGAGTAATTTATATACCATTATGAAATGAATTAAAGATTATATTATTATCTTTGATTATAACATGCAAAATAGATGAAAATATACTAAAAGTTAAAAAGAATGAATTCCAATTTATTGGTATAAGATATGTTTTTACTTATCATCATTAATTTTTTATTTTTTATTTTCATGATTGTCTTTCCAATATGTATATTATTATTAAAGAATTTATACATACATGTTATTTTTTTAGTTTATTATGGAAATAAAAGGTAAAGAATATGACATTTTAGGTGTTTGTTGTTATTTAATATTTGATTGTAACATTTTTTGTTTTTTTGTTTTTTTAAATTTTTAAATAACTTTTTTCATTACTTGTAATATGATTTAAGAAGTATAGTAACTACAATTAAAAATAACTATAAAAATAATTGAAGAGATAATTTACAAATAAATAATTTCATGGGATGTGTAAAAAAAAGCTTATAAGGTCTTTAAGGAAACCATAGATTAATTCTTTTGATATTCAATTTAGAATCGATACTTATTCAAAACAAAATTCTTTTATTTTTCTAATTAACTATTTTTTATTAAAATTATATATATGATTTGGTATTTTACATTTTAGTTTGTCATATAATTTTATATTTTTATTATATATATTAAATATTATATACTTTTCAATCTTAAAACATAGTAAAATATTAAAATCATAATTTTTATTACATATGAAAACTTTAAATATGGAAAACAATTTTATATTTAAGAAATAAAAATTTTAAATTTTTTTTAAAAATCTAATAATATATTTTATTAAAATTTATGGTTGTGGAAGTTTTTCCTAGTTATGATAATTCTAGCCAATGCACTACACTACACACCAATATGAAAGAATTAATTAATTTATTAATAATAAATATGTATTTCTTATCACTATAACTAGATGTATTTGGTTATTTTTAGTTAAAATTAATATAACATATTATATAACAATTAGAATTTTATTAATACATTTATTAAATAGTATTATTTTTTAATATTTTAATTATCTCAGATGTTATATATCTTTTTTTATCTATTTTGTTTACTTATTTTAGAAGAATGTGTTAATGAAATTATTTACGCATACTTTTTATTTTTATTTATTTTTATTATTTTGAAGATATTTTATTAAAAATTTAGTAGTTTTATTATTAATTTATATTTTAATTATAATTATCAAAATTCTTCATTTCCTTCAAATTGCTTATATTTAATATGATATATTTAAAAATGTTTAAAACAACTCTTCATTTTATATATTCATTCTCTTAATACAAGTCTATTATTGATTAGAATTTAATTATAATTATTTTATTTACCTATATTTAATATGATATATTTAAAAATATTTAGTGCAACTTTTCATCTTATATAGTTATTAAAACATAGTACATATTTGAAGTCTTTATTTTCTTATATTGAATTGTATCTAATATGATCTATTAAATAATAATTACACTTGATAAAATTATAGAATTGAATTAGTATTAAAATTTTGTATGTTAATTATTTACTTATTTTATTCTACCTTTTATGAGTTAGTAAAAGATCAAAATACCTTTAAAACAATTTGATTACATCTTTATTTTAAAGGTTTATACATATCTGCTATAACATATTTAAATTAAATTAGATTAATAATTTATTTTTAATATATTTTTTAATATATTTTTTTATAAGTTAAATAAACTAAAAAAACTATTGAAATTTTTGATTATCATAGAAGTTACTATGATAATAAAAGGGTTATCACTGCTTTCCAATAAATGCATATCAACTCCAACATCACTCCAAAGCATGATTTTAGAAAAATCATATTGTAAATTTATTAAAGATAATCAATATTAATATAAATATAAAAGTGATGCAAACATTATTAAGATTTATAAATATTAAATTATGAATATCTAAAAACTTGCTAAGGGGTCAACATTTCAATCTCTTTTTTTCTCATTCTAACAATTTCTAAATATCTAATTTTTGAAATGCATCCAATAACATATGCACCTAAAAAAAATTAAAATACTAAAAATTATAATATTTTAAAAATAAATTATAAAAGTAAATCAAAAGGAATATATAAATGTTTAAAACTGAGATAATTTAAAATTAAATAATATATGTACCTCATAAAACTTGATTATCATTGATGCAATGTCACGTCTTCTGGCTGCGTAACATGCTCCCGTAGAAGATTACTAATTCCCATTAAGAAAATCAATAATCATCCTACAAGGGATTCCATACATTCATAATAAGTGCGGAAAATTTTTTTTTTAATGTTAATCCAATTTATTTTAATAATCCCTGGTTCAATAAACATTCATTATTAAATACATACCATTTTTTTAATGTCATAATTATACATACATTATTACAAGTTTATATTTTATCAAGTTCAAGATACTGCCAAAGTGTTTATTTAAAATATTGCACGATTAATACTTATAAGAAGTCCATAATATTTTTATTACCAATCAGATTGATTTGTCCTGCTGCTGCCTCAATGTTTCTCTTCTGCGGCTTTGCTTGTTCCTGCGTTTATCAATTGACAAACGTTGAGTATAAAACTCAATGGTGCTAGTTATAACATGTAATACAATTAATCATATAATC
>CANYBF010713309.1:0-19434 GCA_948192965.1 Dalechampia spathulata
GTTTACATTTTCCTGGTTTGTTTAGTTGCTCAATTGAGTTGACTAAATAAGCCGGGTAGTGACTCCACGTTGTTTTCTCGACGTGATCTGTCTAGTTCCTGTAGTAACTCAGGGGTCAATACTCGCGAGAGCAAGCACCACGGCATCTCACGCCGAACATCGTGCAGCGCTCCCACGTCCGGGATGCGCTACTCTCACAATAGGGACTTAAAGCTATCCTATTGGTGGCTAGGTATGAAACAAGACATTATAGAATTTGTTTAAAAATGTTTAGTATATCAGCAAGTCAAGGCTGAACACTAAGTGCCTGCAGGGTTATTACAACCTTTATCGATTCTAAAAAGGAAATAGGATAGAGTGACGATGGATTTTATCACTAGATTATTGTTAACTCAAGGTAAACATGATGCTGTATGGGTGATTGTTGATAGATTGACTAAAATGGCACATTTTATACCTGTTCATATAAATTATAGTCCGGAACGACTGTTAGAACTATACATCAAAGAGATAGTAAGACTTCATGGAGTACCATCATCCATTGTTTCTGACAAAGATCCAAGGTTTACTTCTTATTTTTAAGGAAGTTTTCAATGAGCTTTAGGTACTAAAGTGCATTTCAGTATAGTATTTCATCCTCAGATGGATGGACAATCAAAACAAATAATTCAAATTCTGGAGGATATGCTAAGAGCTTGTGTGTTAGAATGGTTTGGAAGCTAGGACAAGTACATTCCTCTTATTGAATTCATGTACAATAATTGTTTTCAATCCAGCATTCAAATGGCACTGTACAAGGTATTGCATGGTAGACATTACAGAACACCATTTAATTAGGATGAAGTTAGCAAATGACAGATGATTGGGCTAGATTTAGTGCAACAAGTAAAGGATCAAGTGAATTAATCAAGGAGCAGTTGAAAGCAGCATCTGATTGACAGAAATGTTATATTGACTTGAAGCATCAAGATATTGAATACAATGTTGGGGATAAATCATTTTTAAAAGTGTTTCCATGGAAGAGGATTTTAAGATTTGGTTAGAAAGGGAAGTTAAGTCCGAGATTCATTGGTCCATATGAAGTATCAGAAAGAATCGGACCATTGACGTATCAATTGGCTTTACCACCAAAGTTAGAATAAATCCATAATGTTTTCCATGTATCTGTGCTTTAAAGGTATAGATCGGACCTGTCACATGTCATTCCAGTGGAGAACATTGAAGTTTAATCGGATTTATCCTATAATGAAGAGCCAATTAAGATTTTAGCACGTGAAATGAAAGAGTTAAGAAATAAATGGATTACATTAGTGAAAGTATTATGGAATCATCACATAGGTCAAGAGGCAACATGGGAAAGAGAATATATTATTATACAACAATATCCTCATTTATTCATAGATAACTGACGTTAGATTTCAGGGATGAAATCTTAAATTAGGGGGAGAGAGTTATCATATCCTAAATCGAGCACACACTTTCCATTCATAAATTGGTTGAAATGTATTATTATATATATTATTGGTGTATTAATGATATGAAATAATGCTTATGATGTTAAGTATATGATGAGATTAGAGTTTAAAGCTCTAAAGTTAGAATTGGAAATTTTGATGTAAACCACTGAAACGACCCCCGAACGGTGACTAATTAAGGTTTCTGATGTTAAAAACACTTAGTATGATTAATTAAGTAAGCCCAAGATGATTTTTTTAACATGAATTTGATATATACAAATTTTGAAAAATTTGAATTAAAAATTATTTATGATGTCATAATTGAGTGATAATGATGTAAGCATGATGTAACCGTATGAATGTAATTATAATTTTTATTAGAAAATGAATAATTATGAATTAATGATGATTTAGTAAGAGTATATAATAAAATATTAGAAAATTATAATTAGTATTTTTAATTATGATGTCATTATGATATCATAAGTTGGTTATGATGATGTCATAAATGAGTAAGGTATTAATTAATGGTATGCAAATAGATAAATAGAAAAATGATATTAGAATAATTTAAATTAGATTTGAAATAGTATATTAAATTAGTAGTGGGATTTGTATTTGAAAAAGTGTATAGGTATTTGAAAAAGTAGCTTTGGATTTTAGTGTTAGTGGATGGAGAGAGAAGGTAATTATTATATTTTAATTGATTGAGGGAATTGATGGATGGTATTTTAAATAAAATAAATATGTATTAATGAATAAAGAGTGTAGAACATATGAAATTTAGGTTTATTATTGGTAGGAATTAAGTCAAATATGTATCCAAGTTTTAAAATACATATAATCATACGTATTAAGGTTTAATGAGATTTATCCTATATACAACATGTATACCCTCTAGTTTTGTGCCCTTATCCTAACCTAAATCACTCATTTTCTCTCTTAGCTTATCCTTGGTAAAAATACTCTCCATACTCACCATCTTCTTTTTTCATTTCTTCTCTTGTTCAAACATGTTCTTCTTCTTTCTTCATTACAAACACCAAAAATTGTATCATCTTCTTATCATTTCCACTTCATACTTCAAGTCTAATGAATGATTCATGTTTTTAGTTTAAGTTTGAGGGAATATATGTTCATTTCCTCCTTGTTCAAGTGGTGATCGAATGCTTTTCTCTTTTTAACTTCAAAACCGAAGCTAATCCTTGAAGAAGTTGAAGTTTTACTAGTTTTTCTTCCTCTTTTGGTTTGGATTTTTCAAGATCCAGCAAGTTCTTTGAGTATACATCAAGGTAATGTTGAAATACTCTTAGTTTTATTTGTTTTCCATCATGACCAAAACCTTTTCTTAATGGATCTTCAAGTTATGCTTAAAATCATGAAGATCCATACACTTTTGATGAAAACTGAAACCTATCTTGATGATTACTTTGTTTTTGGTCAGATCTAACTCTTTTTAGTACATGCATGTTGATTTAAGGTGAATATCAAGCTTAAGGAAGTGGAAGTGAGAAGATCCAAAGAAGATCAAATTTTAAGTTGAGATTTTTATGGTTTGGCTTAATGTGAGCCTTAGTGAGTATAAATTTATCACACACCAGCCCATACCTGAAGTAACATGCTTCCGTAGCATGAGTAACGATCCCTTTAGAGAAACCACCACTCACACTACAAGGGATACATCATCTAAAAGGCCCACTTTAGTTCGTATGGGTACACGTCCCTGTATTTAGTGGTGGTAAGAATTTAAATATGGCGTCTATTATTAATGCTTATCATACCCTGGATATTCAATCATTCATTTAGACAATTCAGATTGGCAATCTATCAGTTATATTATATATACATGAACAAAATCATACATCAGGGTTTTTAACATTTACATAATACCAGTTACAAGTATCACCACTAGAAATACAGCAACAACTATTGCCTCTATGATTAATACAGACTATCCTAACAAAACAAGTCGGAGTATGCCCCAAAGGTCCAATGCTGCTTCGAGAATGAAATATCCTCTGCTGACACCAAAGATCACTCCTTAGGTCACTCTCCTGGGGACTCAGTACCTACATTCATCAAATGATAAATGCTAAGTATAAAACTTAGTGGTGCTAGTGAACACATAGGCACATATACATCATAGTTATCCATAATCACAATCAAGCCAATAGTATAAACCTCACCATATCATCTCATACAATCAACAATCATTGTTAATCAATAACACAATCATAAGATGTCATCATCCATTATAAACATAAGGAAAATGAATGAATGAATCCATTGCCATTAATATCATATGAAATGAGAATACCTTCATGCCATGCATTCTCCCTCAATCCCTCTTCTTTTCCTATATATATATATGTGTGTGTGTGTGTGTGTGTGTGTGTGTGTGTATGTGTGTGTGTGTGTGTGTATCCTTTCCCTACTGGGTCCCTGTAGGTACCGGTACTCATCTCCCAAAGGAAGGCATTTAACTTTATGGTTCAATGAACCCATTTCTTTTAAATTGTAGGTCTCAAGACTCATCTCCCAGAGGGAGGGCATTTAACTTTATGATTCCTCGAGGGAATCCATCATCTGTATGACCCAATAGGTTTAGAGCATATAGCTCTATAAACATCTCTCTCTTTCACTTTCTTTTCCCCCTTATACCTCCTCATGCATGCCATGATTATATATATATATCATGCTCATCATAGAAAACATCAGCAATATGCAATCATAGAAACAGGGCACATCATTTCTCTAGACCTTCCTTAGGTCCCATAACCAGAAAAGAAGTAAACATCACAACTAGCATAAACCTGTAGTAAGACCACTTCTGACGTAAGCTTGTAGACCCGCTATTAATGATTAAAACCTTCAATTTCTAGCTCTTACCCTAGCTTGGCACTTAAGACTCTTCACTCTATTATTTTTAAGAGTTTAAGAAGGATAAAGATGAAAGAAAAGTAAGGAAAAGCTTTGTTCTTATCCATTGAAAAGTTAAACTTAAGTCGCGTACGACCGTACCACATTTGGTACGCCCGTACGGAGTTAAAACGCCCAACAAGCAAATTTTCCTGCGAGGGATGGTACGCCCGTACCACCACAATCTACCTGACAAACTCAATTTCCTGCGAGCACCGGTACAGTCGGACAACCCTTTGGTACACCCGTACGGTCTCCAAGAGTCTAATGCCACTCATTCCCTATGCCTGGTATGCCCGTACGGTATCCCGTATGCGCATACCACTCTCCACTCTCATCACCCAACCACTCTAACTCACTCCCAAGCTACCTAAACATGATCCAAACATCTAAATCATTCATTCCATCATTCATAAACCATTCACACATGCTCTATCATGTATATCAATACGAGGCATGCTCAATACATAGCATCATCATCCATATTCATCAGGCACATACGCATTACATTCCTATCATTCATCAAGAAGCATAATATCATTATACATAACCATTTACACCAAGCGATCATACCATCATACAATCGTACATAATACAATCATACACCAACCATTTATACACATCTCATAACCACATTAATCAAGCATATACACATGTAACAATGCAAAACAACTAGGGTCACTAATATGAATGTGACCAAATTAGTGGTAGATTGAGTTTATTTATGAATTTTTGATGAGATTTGAGTCATGGCCGAATGGTTTCTTGTTGTTTTGGTAGTTTTTAATTGGTGATTTGATAGTTAGATGAGTTAAGATTGTAAAGGACATGAAATAAAGTGAGTTGTGGTTGTATGGGTGTGTATGCTTTATGATTTTTACTTTGGCTGAAACCTTTAAGCAACATTTTAATGGTTGGTAAGTTTAAAATATGATGTTAAAGATGATTTACTAAAAATAGAAGGTTAATAGCAAAAAAGATGATGAAATTAAAGCTTAAGATAAGTCAATTTGATGATTTAAGGCTTAATATCATTTTAAGTGTGTATGACTTAAGAGCTATGAATTAAATCATTAAAATTAAGTAGGATTAAAGTAATTAAATTTTAATTAAGGTTAAAATGAAGTTCTTAATGATGAGTTAATAAATAGCATATGGTATATGAACTAAATTGGATATAAGATAAGTATATTTGGTAATTTAAGGCTTAATCTTCATTCAAAGTCTTTAAGAGATAAAAGTTAAGAAAAAATGGATTTTGTTAAGTTTGAATTAATGGTAAAATAAAAGAATTAAAGTTAAATGAAAATATTAATATGATTAAGAAGGTTAGCTTAAAGTATGAATTATCAAAACGGACTTAAGATATAAATTACTAATGTTTAATGGATTCTTATGCAAGTAATCGGCCATATCAAGTTTGAGGATATAAGTTAGTAGTTGTTTAAGTAAATGGTGTGATTATAAGAAATCAAATGAAATGGTTAATTGATAGAATGATATAAGTCATCAAAGAATGTCATATCAAGTATAATATGACCTTAATTGAACTATGTGACTATGATTTATAAATAGACATAAATGATCAATTATTTAAGCATCTTAAGAGATATTAAGAAGATTTATAAGTTAATAAACAAATGAATGACATGATATGGTTTTAAATAAGATTTAAGTTAAGGATTACAATAAAGATAAGAGTGAACTATGGGTTATAGATACATGATTTATAGAATTATTTATACTTGTATGATTTCACTAGATATTTAATTAATAAGTTTAATGATGGATGATATATAATCTGGAATTTGATTAAGTGAAGTATATGAGTTGACTAAATGATATAAGATTATACTTAAGTGATTGCAAATAAACAAATTAAGGCAAATAGCATATGATATGATAATATTAGCGGAAATGTTAAATAAATAAGTAATAAATAGTCACATTAAGTGTTATTAGACATGTAATTAAGTTAAATGATAGAAAGATACTTAAGTAAAGATATTGTTTAGATTATTAACTACTTTTAAGATAGTGTTGGTAAAGGATTAGATTAAGCAGAAACATTATAATTCTCTGATAGTACAGATTCAAATTAATAATAACAGTATTTAGTACAGTAATGAATTAAGTTAAATATCAGGATATAATACTAAGAAATTAACTTAAGTTTAAGAATAGAATAAATAACTAATAATATCCACTATTTTCATATTGTGCTTTTGACAGTAACTATTTTTAGTGAAATATAGATATGATTAGTAATTGTAATTTGGTTAAGTTATAATATTAAATCAGTAGTACTAAGATGATAACAAAATTTGAATTCAAATAGAAAATTGTCACACCTCCTAGTCGAGACATGTCCCGTAATGATACCATGAAACTTTTCACTAAAGCCCTAGAATTTCATCACAAGGGAAAATTCGCAAGACAACAACATCATAGCAAAGCATACATAGCATGAATAAACAATCTCTATAAAACGTCATGCATATAGATACTAACAAAAGATGAGGCAATATTGAGTCAAACATAACGCACAACCGCATATATATAAATATATATAGCTACAATCATTCTAGTGGTATCAAAAAGCAATAACCAAAATAACAGAAAATGGAATTACTGCCAAAAATGAGAAGAGACATTAGACTATATACACAATGCCTGAAGGAGTCTGCCTAATGTGTCCCGGGCTACACTCACGTGATCCGTAAAAGCCATGAGCCACACTGCCAATAGACTCTACTACCCCCATCTAACCTCAAAAGTGCTCAGACCTGCGTTCATCAAACGACAAACGCTGAGTAAAACTCAGTGGCACTAATTAAAATGAATGCAATGATCAATAATAATGAAGTGTAAAGATTATCAAAATAATAAAATAACTATTATTACGGTATAAGCAAGTAATCAAAAGTCAATCACCAATCATTCCAAGTTCAAAACAAGCGCAAGTAATAACATAAACACCTTTCAGTATCATATGCATAAGCATCATTATTAATATTTATTTTAATGCAGCATACAAATCAAATTCCTGTATAATCATATTTGCCCATACATAGGCCCCGAGTCCTTATCTCACCACTTTGTAATACCTGAATTCACTTCTATTTTTCATTCATAGCATCCTGAATAACTTACATATTTTCATATCTATACTATCTCATTTTAGTTTCAAATGAATGTGTGCAATTATGGAATGAATTTATGCGAATGCAATGTTTTGCACTCTCCCTCAAAACACAATCTTACTCATTGTTTCATCACAGTTCGTCAATCATGTTTCTCATCATAACATTCTCAGGAATGCGACTGTACTTAGCATTCAGTAATAATAATTAGCATACACAACTGAACTCAGCGTATGGGAAGCAACTATACTTAGCTTCCGTACATACATACATCTTAATATGTGATTATATCTCAACGTATAGATTAGCCTCACTTTTCCGCCCTTATAACTCCATGTAATGATGTTATGAGATGCTGGTGAATTATATAGGAATGAATATGATTTTATGATGTGATGCATTAAAATGTCAGAGTGCATAACATATTATTTCCCATAATTTCCAGATCATACAACTCAATACTTATCATGCAGTGCATGTGTGTTATTATCTCAGACTTAATTTTTAAGTCAAGTGTAGTTAGCACTGACCTTCAGTTTCTTTTCCTTTATCTACGCGTCTAAGGGACACGTGAATAGGCTCCTCAGTAGATCCTGTATAATCATATATATATATATATATATATATATATAAAATTAGTAGTATACCTATATAATTCAATCATTTACCATTCGTACAAATCAAGCTAAGCAGTAATAGTATGCGCATCATATAACAATTATTTCTCTAAATTCCTACTTAAGAATAACATGTAAAAGGAAATATCATTTAATCGTTATATATAAAATTAAATTGAGAATAATGAATATGTAATATTTATCTCCGAAATACATCTTCTATTATAACCTATGATAATATAATTTTATTTATAAATCAAATTATTGATCTACTAATTTCATAAAATCAGTAATTTACATAACTTATTTTAAATAAAAATTTTAAGGTTCATTAGAACATATATTGATCATAGTTTAAAAGAGTAATAATAGATAATCTTAATTGCTAATTAAATGATTATAGAAATATCATATTATATATGTTTAATTATTATTATTCATTATCAATTTATGCACATGAAAAGTTTAAGTATAAGTTTCTACATAAATCATATAAGGAATTATTTAATATAACAAGAAATTAATGAGTATAAAATACCAAACCATATAATTTTTCTTATGGTAAAACATAGTTGTAACTTAAAATGGGAATAGTGAATATAGAATATTAAAATCATATAGTTCTCCTCATAGTTAAACATAAATATAATTTAGGGTAGAACTTGGTAATGTGGCATTTATTCAATTATTAAGGTAAAGGATTACCACCTAAATGGTTATAATGTGATCCTATCAATCATAACATACTAAGGGTTGCATAATCACTCTTATGCTTATAAAAGAATCACAGCTTCATATTATAATTAAGAACATATAGTTCCAGCCGCAAGGAATAAACACATTTGCAGATAAATTGGTTCACTTCTCAAATCGTGGCAAGGCAACACCGGCAACATTTAAAAATACAATTTCATTCCTTATTTTGGAAGTCATCAATTCTTATGTCTTAAGTTAATTAACATACACTTGAATTGATACTAAAAAAAACTACTACTCCTTACTTAATTTCCTGCATCTGTTCAGCCAAAATAATCACACAAGGTCAGTATACATAATCATCATATATTGCGCTTCAATACCAAAACTGCCTTGTAATATCACAATAAATAAAGCACTCCATATAACAACTCGACTGCATCATGAAGCCACTAAATCTCATACAAAACACAGTCATTAAAGTCACATTCTTACAATTATAACACCATCATCTACCTACATACATATAACAATTAATTTACTCTGACGCACATGATCAATACAAAATAAGAAAGATCATTGACAACCATAGCAACACCTTGCATCAATCGTAACACAATCGCACCACATGCATCATAGCTCTCATTTAACCTTCTTTCCTTTATAATCAATACACATATAAATGGTAGAAAGTTTAGGTCTCAAACAACTCATCAAGAAAAGAGAAGAAAGAATGAAATAGTATTAAAGATCAAAGAAAGACAAAATCGATAAGAAATTCCCCACCTTCACTGATCTTCCCCCTATACTCAAACAACCCTGTCTAGCTTAGATTATGGTACATTTGCACATGCATGCCTCCCTAGAGTCAATCGATCAAGAAGCAAGAAGCAAAAAACTCCATTTCACAAAATACCCAAGGCATAACAAAGTGCAGGTTTTCGGCTTTTTCAAAGAAGCAAAACAACACAAGAAGGAAACCCAGCTTAATATAACTAATCTATAACAAGAACAGCATAAAGATAATGGTTGTCATGAACTGAGATGGAGAAAGGAAGGTGGTTAAGGTCTTGGTAGAAGAGGAGGAAGAAGGGTCGGAATCCTAAAAGAAAGAAAATGAAGACCCCCCTTTTTGTTTGCATGAAACCCGTCCCTTTCACCCCCTTTCAGCAAATAATTATTTAACTAGATAAAAACAATTCATTCACTACACAATTATATAATATTAATATGCCAAAAATGTCCCTGCCCAACTTACCACTCCAAATTACACAATATATAAATATGTATACATATATTAATAACATATGCCCTCAAATATAGAATAATATATTGCAGTATATAAATATATATATATATATATATATATATAATTATCTATGATTAATAAATTATTATATAATAATAATCTTCTCCCAATTCTAATATCATAATTAATATTAATTTTAATATTTACTTAACTAAAATTAGCAAAATATCTTCTTAATTCCTCCAACTAAAAATCTAATAATTATACGTATATCCTAAATAATTAATAAAAATAGCATCACCTCCTAATAAATAATACACCTACATAATAAACTAAATGTAATGCCTCCAATAATTATAAATATTGAATTCATCATATGAATTATAATTAGCAATAACACCATCAACATACATACACATAAACATCAAATCACAAATATATAGCTACTCACCTAATTTATTATTGCCATATCAAACAAAATTTTAATCAAGCATTCTAACATCACCATAATGACTGACTCAATCAATCAATAAATCAAAAATTATAAATGGATAATGAAATGCTCAAGTTGTGTGCTTGCGGACGTGACAAAAATGATAATCAAATGATTTATAAATGAGTTATGATTTTAAACAGAAAATTATTAAGATAAAGTATTAGTGATTCGAATAACTGTTAAGTAATAGGTATTATAATATCATTGTTAAACAAAAATTAATTACATGATCAAATTAAGAATAAAATAAGAATATAACCACAGAATATTATTGACTGGATTAAATAAAAGAAATATTATATGATAATGTAAGGATTACTTTTAGTGGTATTATAATTACAGTAAGTAGATATTAAATATGTTACAATTGAATAAACGATATTTAATTTAGATAAATGGAATAGTAACATAATTTCTAAAATAATAGGATAAGAAAACAAAACAAATATGTGTGTTTAATTAACACAATAGTGTAAGAATAATAAATGATGAAATGAAATACGTTAGTAATGAATGAATATTAATTGTGAAATAGGTAAATCAATGGATAAACCTCATGAATCATCCAAGGATATTAACAAAGGAAAGAACATACCAGGTTTGTGCTAGTTTATTTGGAAGTCCTTGATCATTTATTGATCAAAGAGGTAATGGGTTAGTAATGCAATAGCATTACACAATTAAATTAAGATATGTTATTATATTTGTTAATCATGACATATCCATAATGCATAAATCACATAACATGGCGTAACATTTCATGGTGAAATAAGGAGAAGAGAAAAGATTTGATATGAGAAAAATGTTATATAAGTTATACTGGGTAAATGTTATAAATTCCTACGGGAATAAAATAAAAAGGGAATATGATATGCAGAGAATGAAAATTCAAGAGTTAAGTATTAAATGAGATTTGATTGTGGTACCACCAATAAATGATAAATGAAAGAACCAGTAAATGCGCATATTTAATAAATGAACATAAATGAGGGAGAATGCATATCATAAATGCATACTCATAAATATACATTATTCATATACATGTTGATGATGATGATGACACTTGAAAATGGTTAAATAAATTGATGAAATGGTAAATATGCATAAGCATTTATACTGCTAACGGAAGAATCATGAATGGTGATTTATATGATGATTATTGAAAATGGTACATATCAATGATAACTTGATAATATGGTTGATATGTTAAATGATACTGTGATATCTATTGAGATGTTATTCCTTATGATATTTGTTATATTTATTATACTAGCACCACTGAGTTTTATACTCAGCGTTTATCAATTGATAAACGCAGGATCAAGTAAAGCCACAAAACAAGAACGCTAGTGACAGCAGCTAGACATACCAATAAACTTTTGGTAATGGTTAAGTTCTTAAAGACTTCTAAATGTGCAAATAGTCATGCAACTACTAAATAAGCCCTTGGTAGTAAATTAAATATGGGTGATGGTAATATTAATTATGTAATTAATAACGTACGATGACTTTTAAATATGTAAAATAATAATGTGTGCATAGCAATATTGTTAATGTGGTAATGACTTAAGTATGAATATATGTTAAACCTGGGAGTGTTAAATTAATTGGATTTTAGTAGTAAGATTAAAGATATATATAAAAAAAAATTCTGCACTTAGTTAAGAATGTATGGAATCCTTTGTAGAATGATTATTACTTTTCTAAATAGAGAATTATTAATCATACTACGGGAACATGTTACGCAGTCAAAAAACATGACACTTAGTATAATAATAAAATAAGTTTAGTAAACTTTAACTTAATACTTTATATGCTTATAAAATTACCAATAATAAAATAAACATAAAGAGTTTTCTTTAGATCCATTATATGTTTAAAAATTCAATCATTCATGTCTCTATTGCCACAAGCTTTCAAATGTTTCTTCCTTAAGAATCAAAAATGTAATCTCAGTAAAGTTTAATCATCAAAAAAAGCATATTACCATTCCAATCGTTAATCATATTTTCATTTAGCAAACATTAAATTCCTAAACAGTAGAAATTAAATCATAAACTATGAATAAAAGAGAAACCTCTTTACTTAAGGTCATACCATAAAAACTCATTGCCTACTACCTATTCAAATGCATGCACACAATCTTCAATCAACTACAATTTGCAGCAATTTGATCAACATCAAGCAGAAAGAAACAAACCATAACAACTCCACTTACACACACATACTCAACCAAAATATCTCAATGCACAAAGTACATATATGATAGCCAACTTCCATTTCAAATTATAAAATAATTTTACAAAATCATAACATTAACAAAGTAGTTAATCAGCAGCAGCCCCTTTTTCCTTCACCTTACAAGATTGAGGGGATCTTGTACACACATGCAAAAATGCCTTAACACATAAAACACCCACATGATAACCATACAGTTCTACTTCTAATTCCAATAATTTTACAATGACCCAACATAAATACCATTAAAATATTCATTTGGTCACACAACCCCTTAAACTTTACAGCATATAGAAACTCACACACCCACATAAACTCACCTTAGGAAGTTTATTGATCAAGAAAAGAAACTGAATCATGCAAACTGCTTACTACACAATCAATACACTGATTCTTGATAAGTTTGGCCCCTTAACCTTGCTTACTCTTCCTAAGCTTGATCTAGTACATAAAATGCACATGCATGTGCTTATCAAGATAGATTGGCCGAACCAAACAAAGAAAGGAAAATCAATGTTGTAGTGGAAAGAAGAAAAAGACTAAGGTTATACGCTTGATGAAATCGATTAAGGGGAAAAATAGCAAAGGTATAAATGCTTCGGTTAAACAAAGAAAGAAAAGATGAGGAGGAAGCTTACGATTGAGAATAGAGAAAGAAAAGGATAAGGAAGAATGGTGGTGAGTGTTTCAATCTAAAGAGGAGAAGGGTACAGTGAAAAGGAGATAAGAAGGGAACGGTGGAGGGATTTCCTTCTTAAATTGATTTTAATTAAATGAATGATTTTCACCGGTTAACAATGCACACACCCGCACCTTAACACTTCACTAAGCCCCACTCACACATATTTTTATACGTATATCTCAATGTAAGACCATATTTACATATATAGATAATTTAATTATACATTACATAATATAATACAATTTATACACACCTTACATATTTTAATATTTTCAAATATATTGTATACATAATATATACATTATAATAAAATCTTAAAATTCTACTAACAAAAAAAAAATATATATATATATATTTAATATTATGTAATATAATAAAATATATTATAATATAATAAAATAAAATTTAATACAATAAAATATAATATAATATATTATGATATGATATAATAAAATAAAATATCTCCACTAAGCAATACAAACGTATTTATTATTATTTTTTTATACATATTTACATGTCATTATAGCTTCTTATATTTATATATATACATACCTTTTAAATCACCACTTAAAAATTATATATATATATATATATCATCACTTAAAAATCAAATACACTTATATATATTTAAATATTCTTTTGAATTCTCTATATAAATATCAATACAATTACATGTACACCCATATGCGCAAACAATTTTTTTATTAATCAAGCACACGCATATATTTATTAAATATTCTTGGCAATCATTATATGACACGTATAAAAGTAGTATTCACACATTTACCGAGCATTTATCTCAATATTAAACTCATCTATCAACACATCATTCACTATTCAATTATTTCATCAATTATTATCATATCGATATCATCACACATATCACATAACATGTCATATACATACTCAATAAAATATACTAAATGTGAGGATGTAACAAATTATGAAAATTATGCAAAATATAAGGAAAATGAATGAATTTAGACATGAAATGCAAGACATGAATAAGATGCAAGGCATGACAATAATATATGCAATTCATCATATTATATACTATTAAATCAAATAAGAACGCATGAAAACATCACTAAAAGAATCATTTAAGAATAGAGAAAAGTAATGATAATTATCAATTATCAAACCACCCCAAACTTAAAATTTTGTTTGTCCTCAAGCAAAGAAAAACACAAAACTATAAACAAGAATGAATTATCAATCATTAACATTCAACTTAAATGAAGTAAAATACAGGATATACAATGATGCGAAGAATAACTAAAGGAACTCAAGTAGCATTTAATATCTAATCAGCCCATAATCCATCTTATTACAAATGCCAACATTTTGTTAAGAACATATACACAAAAGAGTAAGGAACATGGCATGTACTCAAGTAACCCAATAGAAATGAAAAAGTAAGTTAATGAAGTCATCCAATCTAATACATAGCAATAAATAGATCAAGACATTTTTAAAGCATTTACTTTCTAGTTTTTTTTTTCTTTATCCTAGACCAAGTTACCTAATTATGAACCTTTAGCTCGAAAATAAACACTGACAATGCCAACCTCCTATTAATCAATTCACAACTGAGGCACTCAAGTTCATTACTCATGTTCTTGACTTGTTCGACCTAGAAGCATTCATTGGGTGCATAAATGCCCCTATCTACTAAGTAACAAAACATAGAAGTAACAAGTGAATATTAATACTCGTATTTATTGGTATTTTTGATCTAGAAAACCACATGAGGCACATGTTGTTTCCTACCTACTAACCAATAAACATAGGAGTAGGTCTAGAATTTATAACATCTTATTTGTACTTCTTTTTTTTTTTTTGAATTTTAACTTGATCTACCTATTAAACTGTAATAAGGTAGATTATTCATTAGGACTTAACTTATTCATTTAAGTCTAAGTCATACTCAAAGTAGCTTAAAATAGATAATCATACATGTAAACAAAAATTGGCATGAGTAATAAAAGGATATAGAATGAGGAAGAATTAAAGCAGCTCAAGCAATCAATTAGAAATCCTCACCAACAAGTTATATCCAATACTAACTCATTCAAACTTGAAAAGAGACAATTAATAGATTCCCTAAAATTTTATTAACCTAAAAATCAAAGCAAAATGCATGAAATGCAATATGCAAAGGACATGAATATGCAAGCTAAGCTAAGTAAATGCTTTATGAAATAATTCTAAATGAAATGCATGACATGTATGGAATGCAAAGCATAATAGGTAAAAACTAAAAATGAAATGCAAGAAAGAATGTAAAAACTAAATATTACCTAAACAAGTACCTAAATCCTAGATAAACATACTAACATGGATTATAAGCTAAGGTAAATAGGAACACAATAAATGATATCAGAAACATGAAAAATAAATAAACAATAACATAAAAACACAAAGGTCACTAAATCATAAAAAAAAACATCACATGAAAAAAAGCATAAAAATGGAAAAACACACATAATAACACGAAAAGCACATAAACAAATAAAAATCATGGTCGTAATACAACCCCAAACTTAAGTTTTTACTATATAAGCAAATTAGAGAAAGAAATAACCAACACTTCCTCCCGTTCAGCCCCCCTGTGTCTTAGAAGAGCTGGCCTACTAAGCAATATGGGTTTCCAACATCTTGTTGTGTGCGGCCAACTGTTCCAATCTAGAGGAGAGTGATTTAATGGTATCATCTTGAGCCTTCTGATTCTACAATATGGTCTCCATCATGATCTCAAGATAAGTTTTTTGCACCTGTTATGGCTATGAATTTGGTCTCGACTGAAATACAGGTGCTTGTCTCATGTGTGGAGGTGTGTAAATTTACCCCAACTATTACTGGTTTTGCTGATTCTAATCCCTCCAAGAGAAATTTGGATGATTTCTCTACCTCAAATTATAAGTATTCGAGTAATGGTCACCTTACTGTTGACTCTACTGCCCCTGATCTTGCTGTCCAACAAAATTGACTTATTCTGCCATTTCATTATTCATAGACAACTTGTCTAACTTACTGACCAAGGCATCAAACTTGGCATTCAACATGGTCATGGCTTCTAAATCATGAGTGCCAGCAGCTTTTCTAGAACCAGCCTTCTTGTTATTCCACTAATACGAGTTAGCTGCCATTTCTTCTATTAGCTCCTTAGAATCAGCCAAAGTTCTCCCCATAAACAATCCTCGTGATGCAACATCTACAATACTCTTCATATTAGGATGAAGGTCATTGTAGAATATTTTCACTAGCATCCATTCTGGCACTCAATGGTGTGTGCGTTGATGTTACCAATCCTTGAATCTTTCATTGGCCTCATGTAGCAACTCATCTTCCTATTGAGAGAAGATCAAGATCTCATTTCTCAGCTTTGTAGTCTTTGCTGGCGAAAAATATTTTATCAAGAATGCTTGATCCAGCTGTATCCATGAGGTGAAAGTGTTGTGAGGCTTTAAATGCAGCCACAAATTAGCTTTATCTTTCAATAAGAAAGGGAAAAGCCTAAGCCTGACCGCCTCTTCTGACACCCCATTGATTTTGAAAGTATCGTAAACTTCTAGGAATGTTGCTAGATGCTCGTTTGGGTCTTCAGATGGAAAACCGTGAAAAGGCAAACTTTGCACCATCTAGATCAAGTTGGGCTTTAGTTTGAAGTTATTGCTAGCTATAGTGTCACATCCTGCATTATGTGAATTATTGTGCATTTATAATTAATGTCATAATGAGATTTTTATGATAAAGATGTGAAAATAATATGAACTAATGATTATGTTAATAAGAAGTGTGTTTAAAGCTTAAAAGAGGATATTGCACTTTCTGTCGTAAACCCCTAAAACTGATAGTAAACGGTACTCAAACTTGGTTTTTGAGTTATATACATTGAATTTGAATAAATGGTTTTGACTTTTATGCTTGTGTTAACTTAAAATAGACATATGTGAATTTTGAAAATTTTAGAATAAAATTTATTTATAACGTCCTAATTAGGTATTAATAATGTAAGTGAGTGAAAGTAATATGTTTTTCTTAGAAATATATAATGATGAAGTAATGATAAGTTAGTATATTTTTTTTTAAGAAATAATATATATTGGTAAAGATTGAATTATTATTTTAAACTATAAGAATATATATATAAAAATAATAATAATAATACTATATATAAAATAGTAATAATTATGATTATTAATAGTATTAGAATAAGAATAAATAGTGTTAAGAAAGGCAATGAATATATAAATATGAGACTAGAATAAGTAATTATAGATGTTAATAGAATAAGAAAAGAATTGGAAATTAATTGGATATTAAAGTTTAAGAATTTGTGGAATCAAATATATAAATAGACATATTAGAGTGGAGGATGGAATGTCATTTATTTAAAATAGATTTAGGGAGTTGGGGAATCAGAATAGGCAAGATGGCTTAGGATTTGAGTCAAATACGCAAGGACATACGTATAGGTATGCTGATGAGAGGGGGTAATGTGGTCATTTGATATTTGGGTTTGTAAAGACATGTTGCCCTACTTACCATCCCTTATCTCATCCGCCCCCTTCTCCTCTCCCATCTTTCATTTCAGTTTCTTATCTTCCCAAATGATCGAACCTCCTCCACCCATTTCTTGTCTTTCCATAGTTATCATCTTCTTACTCTTATCTTCTTTAAGTAGCCGACCCTTCCTCTTTGCATTTCATTATTTTTGCTTTGGTTTTCATGCTCTACATGGAAGCTACGAGTTTGGTTGAAGCTTAAGTTCGAATTTCTTTGTTTCCCTTCTGTCTAAAGGAAGTTGAAGATCATACTCCTTCATTTTGTTACCGAAGCATATTTTTTGTTCCTTCTTGAAGGTAAGTTAAAGTCATTTATTGTTTTGTTGTTGTTTCTTAAACCAAAGCCGAACCATTCTTCACCTCTAACTCTATTTCTTGTTTGATTTAGCTTTGGAAACAAACCTGCATGTGAATGTTTGCGTGGGTTCAAAATTTACAGGTTGGAAGTAAGAAGTGGTTCTCGTTTGGGGGCTAGATCAAGGAGGGAATTCTCGATTTAGGTGATTTTCTTTAGGTATTCGAAAGGTGAGTTTAATAGTTGATAGATTCATTAGATTAAGCAAGCCATGAGTGGTATACATTTTGGCCGAATGGTTCTGAAATATTTGGTTTGTTTTGTTCATTTTGTGATGGTTTGATGGATTGAATTATATAAGGACATTAATAAAATGGTAGTGTTGCATTTGGGTGTGTGTACGGCATGGTTATGTTCTTTGCAGCCGAATTATTGAATGGTAATTTCATGAAGATAATAAGGTTTAAATGGTTTCTCTTAAAGAGATTCATGGTTAATGTTATGGCCAAAACCGAAATGTTTAAAGAGAAAATCTGAATAATTTTGAAGATTAAATTCTTTTACTCGATATACTTAAGCTAAGAGCCGAATTTGATTTGCTATTTGTTTTAGTTTGGCGTTAGTAATTTGATTAAAACTTTAAGTGAATTGAGGGTTAAATCAAGATTAAGGAGTTTTCATTTAAGTTTAATATTCATATATATAAAGTGAGATTGTTTAAAAAAAAAAAAGAGAGAAGAAGTTACGGTTAAGGTTCTATGAGTTATTGAAAATTTATAATGAAGGTTTTGGTAATTTCGTGTAGGTTATAAAAATGTATTAATACAATAAATATATATATATATATATATATATAAATGAAATATGGTGATAACAAATTTTAAGGCTATAGATACGTATTACTTTTACGTTTAGAAAGAATTTAATTAAAAGACATGTTTTATGTTAAAATATGAAATTGGAAATAAGTGATATAGATAAACAAAATAAAGAGTTTAGAAAGAATTTAAATAAGGACATGTTGAAGTAACAGGATATTATAAATTAAGTTAAGCTGGTTTTGATTATAACAGA